>JAGFNQ010002044.1:82661-104013 GCA_024364735.1 Boesenbergia rotunda | reverse complement strand
TACTTAAGTCAAGAGTTTCAAGATTATCTTAGGGACAATGGGATACTGTCCCAATGGACTCCGCCATATACACCACAGCATAATGGTGTATCTGAGAGGCGCAAACCGAACCTTGATGGACATGGTTAGGTCTATGATGAATCATGCAACTCTTCCCAAAATCCTTTTGGGGCTATGCACTTAAGACAGCTGTTTACTTGCTAAATAGAGTCCCGACCAAGGTAGTCTCTACTACTCCATATGAGATTTGGAATAGTAAGAAACCTCACTTAACTCACCTTAAGATATGGGGTTGTCCTGCTTATGTGAAGCGGGTTATATCAGACAAATTGGATGCTAAGTCTGATAAATGTCTATTTATTGGATATCCTAAGGAAACGAAGGGTTACCAATTCTATCATCCCTTGGAGCAAAAGGTGTTTGTTTCAAGGCATGCTGTATTTCTAGAAAAAGAATTTCTTTTACAAGAAAACAGTGGGAGTGGATTGAACTTGATGAAGTTCAAGAAACTCCAATAGACATTACAGAGACACCTAGTCTAGACGCACAACCAATACCTCATAATAATGAGCTATCAGTTGAACCTAAAACAACACCACCTCTTCGTAGGTCTGATAGGACACGCAATATTCCAGAGAGATACGGATTTCTCATAAGTGAATCGAACGACGTGTTACTCATAAGCGATGACGAACCTATCAGTTATGAAGATGTTCTGAAAAGTTCAGAAAGGGACAAATGGCTTGAAGCCATGAAGTCGGAAATGGATTCCATGTATGAAAACCAAGTATGGGACTTGGTTAACCCACCTGAAGGGATTAAGCCCATAGGGTGCAAGTGGGTTTTCAAGAAGAAAACTGACATGGAAGGTAATGTAGTTACCTTTAAGGCTAGATTAGTGGCAAAAGGATATCGTCAAAAATAAGGAATTGATTATGACGAAACCTATTCGCCAGTAGCTATGCTTAAATCCATTCGGATGCTCCTGGCCATAGCAGCTCATTATCATTATGAAATATGGCAAATGGATGTGAAAACAGCTTTCCTTAATGGAAACCTGCTTTCCTTAATGGAAACCTGCTTGAGGATGTATACATAATACAACATGAAGGTTTCACATCGGTTAATAAAACCAAAGTATGCAAGCTTCGACGATCCATATATGGATTAAAGCAAGCATCCAGGAGCTGGAACATCCGTTTTGATGAGACAATCAAAGAGTTTGATTTCTCACAAAATCCTGACGAACCTTGGGTGTACAAGAAGGTTAGTGGGAGTGCAGTCGTATTCCTAGTATTATATGTTGATGACATATTACTTATAGGAAACGATATATCAGTCTTACAGACAGTTAAAATTTGGTTGTCCAAAATTTTCTCCATGAAAGACCTGGGAGAAGCAACCTATATCCTTGGGATTAGAATCTATAGAGATAGATCAAAATGGTTGCTTGGTCTTTCGCGGTCTACATATATAGACTGAGTGCTAAAAAGGTTTAGCATGTCGGAATCCAAGAAAGGTTACCTTCCCATCAGGCATGGGATCAACCTTTCAAAGTCTATGTGTCCGCGCACAGAAGACGAGAGGATTTGCTTGAATAAGATTCCCTATGCATCCGCAATAGGATATATCATGTATGCTATGTTATGTACAAGGCCCGATGTATCATATGCTTTGAGCGTCACAAGCAGATACCAGTCGGATCCGGGAATGGATCATTGGGCGGCTGTAAAGACAATCCTTAAGTACTTAAGAAGAACTAAGGATGTGTTCCTAATATATGGAGAAGGAGATATGGTAATACGTGGGTATACAGATGGTAGTTTCCAGACAGATAAGGATGACTCCAAATCACAGTCTGGATACGTATTTACTTTGAATGGAGGCGTAGTAAGTTGGAAAAGTTCCAAACAAGACACCGTAGCGGATTCTACCACGGAAGCGGAATATATCGCAGCTTCGGAAGCAGCAAAGGAAGCAGTTTGGATCAAGAAGTTTGTGTAACGCCCGCCTTTTCACATACACCCACACCTCGTGGTGTGGCGAGGGAGGCGGCGTTACGCTAAACATACATGTACTTAGACATTATCTTAATGCAGCGGAATCATTTTTTTTTCTAACATGCTTATAGTCATGCAACTAACACATGGAACATTCATCATATCATAACTTAACCATTTCATAACTTTATTCATAATCATCGTAAGCAATATGTACTTATCCATAAAGGTAGCATCATAAGTCTTAAGTTATCTATTAATCATAACCATAAAACGTAACACAAGAATCTTCTGCCAAGTCACCGTCACACACACACATGCTTCTGCCTCCCCTGCGGCTTCCCTTAATAGCTTCTTGGTTGATCTGCGGTACGAGGAAAGTAAAACTATAAGCACATAGGCTTAGTAAAAACCCTTTCCTACTCACTAAACCATACGTCACGTAAACATAACATATCAAACATCCGACATAACATAACTTCGAGCATAAACATAAGCATTGTCATACATGGCATAAATGAACATACATGAACATAGCTTAGCATATATCAAGCGATGTATACATGACATAAAGCATACCTACATGAACATGAAACATGCTTATACATGGCATAACATGAGACTTACTTATACATGGCATACTTCTTAGCATTCATGTACATAATGCATACTTATACATGACATGAATCGTAGCATACTTAAACATAATGCAATACTTATACATGATATACAACATGAGCATAAATACAAGCATAAAATATACTTACCTTGGCGCGATGCATAACATAGATGTATGAATGAGTCTAATGCATTTACTACATAAGGATGCTTAGTTTTGAAATTATACTTTTCAATGCTTAACATAACATCATTGGGGTCCCCTGGCTTGTACCACATACATACTTCTTAGCGCGCATCCCTAAGTAAATACGAGGTAGCTAGCCTCGACCTACTAGGGTAAGGACAGCATAGTCGGTAGTCCTCGAACCGGGGCGTTCTTAAGGTGCCCATCCCTGTTGCACAGCTTCGGTAGTGCCAGAACCGTGGACAGCATAGTCGGTAGTCCAGAACCGGGGCGTTCTTAAGGTACCCATCCCTTGGACCCTTAATTCGGTCCGGTACAAGCCTTATGCATGAAAATAAACATGCATGCTTCATTTTCATAATTGTCATTCATGCTTATCATTCATACTTATTTCTTATCATCGTTATGCCTTCATCATTCATACTTATCATTCATACTTATCATTAAGGCATAACCATTATCTTTATTCATGCTTATTATTCTTCGTTCATAACATAGAACATACCTACATAATCATGTTTCTAGTCATAATCTTATTCGAGTTCATCAAATTTGCATGTTCATGATACATGATAACCATACACCTCATACATGATACGTTTCATCTGACATACATCATCCTAGCATTCATCATAAAACATGGATGACCAGCTACATATAGACCTCACACATACCACTAGGGTTCATAGCATTTATCATAAAACATATATATATCTTTATGAATCGTAAATCCATTATAATCATTTATCAATATTCATGCATCATTATATTTATCATAATCTACTTCTACATCAATTACATGTATTTCATGGCATATAACTTAAATATTCATGATTTAAACATAACTTAACATCAAGCACATAAAGTCATGTTATATAACACATCAACTAGGATTCTAACAATATAACGATCCTTACATCATGCTCAATCATATACTAGTATCATAGTAACTTATAAACATTCATTCTTGAAACTTTAACCCAACCAAACCCCAAGCTTGGGGTCTTGGCCGAAAGCCCTAAGGACCAAGGTCCATGGAGAAATTTACCTAAATTATGATTAACATTCCTTCCCATACATATCATGTCATGGAACCTCATTTGAACCCTTGATTAGACTTAACAATAAGTCTTTGGCCTAAAACCCAAGTTGGCCGAAAACCCTAGAAGGGTAACAAGCCCATGTAAGAGTTCATTTAACACCATTCTTACTCATAAGGTATCATAAAAATCATATTAATCATGCATGGAAGGGTTGGAGTTTCCCCTAGCCTCTTGACCTTGGTGTGGCCGAAACTTGTAAGGGTATCCTCCCCTAGAAAAATTCATGTAAGTCCCTATTTTCTTCCATACTATATCATAGTAAGACCCATTAAGCATTCTTGAGGGATTAAAATTAATCCCTAGCCTCACACTATAGGTGGCCGAACCCTAGAAGGGTTTTAGGGCCTCCAAAATTTCTCTAAATCTCAATCCATGCCTTACATATTATCATGAAACATTTAAGAGCACAAAAAGGAATTTACATCATCCCTAGGTTTAATCCAAAGGTCTTGGTCGAAAGTTCCATAAGCCCAACTCATGAATTTTCTTTCCAACATGTCATGTAAACAATATCTAAATCTTATCCAACATCAAGAACAATCATACCACAGGTGAGAAGGTTTTACCTTCCTTGATCTTGCTTACAAACTTCGAATAAAAGTTAACAAGAGAACCTTCTTCTCTCTAAACTTTACTTAGTCCTTGTGTCCTTGTAGGGGCTTTAGATCTTCAAGATGGGGTCCTTGGTGGAACTTTTCTCAAGGGAAAGGGGACCTTGAAATTTCGGCCAAAGCAAGGAGGAGGAAGAAGAAAGGAAGAAGAGAAGGGAAGTTGTAACTACCTCTCTTATTTATACTTTTCTCTTGAAGAGACATGTCTCTTCACTATTACACGCTTAACAAGCATGTTTCTTATTCTCTCAACAAGAAACAATGCTTGGTGTAGTGGTTAAGACATGGAGAGTGCAACTAGAAGGTTCAAGGTTCAATCCTTGCTTCCTCCCTTCTACCTCTTCTTTTTATCACAATTTGCACTAATCCATATCAAAGCCCTTTAAGCCAAGCCTATCATGAAATTTCATAATATTAATAATATTTCATGAATTCATATTATTTCATAATACTAATAATATTTCATGAATTCATAATATTTCATAATATTAATAATATTTCATGAATTCATATTATTTCATAATACTAATAATATTTCATGAATTCATAATATTTCATAATATTAATAATATTTCATGAATTCATATTATTTCATAATACTAATAATATTTCATGAATTCATAATATTTCATAATATTAATAATATTTCATGAATTCATATTATTTCATAATACTAATAATATTTCATGAATTCATAATATTTCATAATATTAATAATATTTCATGAATTCATATCATTTCATAATATTAATAATATTTCATGAATTCATATTATTTCATAATACTAATAATATTTCATGAATTCATAATATTTCATAATATTAATAATATTTCATGAATTCATATTATTTCATAATACTAATAATATTTCATAATGAATTCACAATATTATTCATGGTGAAATTTTGGGGTGTTACAGTTTGTCTCAGAACTTGGTGTGGTTCCAACCATTGATGAAGCAGTGCCGGTTTACTGCGACAACAATGGAGCTATTGCACAAGCGAAGGAACCAAGGTCTCATCAGCGATCCAAACACGTGCTTCGACGCTATCATCTGATCAGAGAGATTATAAGTAGGAATGACATACAAATTGAGAGAGTTCCCACTGAAAGGAATATAGCGGATTCTTTAACTAAGGCATTGCCTCAAAGCAAGTTTGAGGGTCATGTTAGAGCCTATGGTATTGGATACCGTAGCGATTGGCATTAGGCCAAGTGGGAGTTTGTTAGTGATATGAGAGAAGTGTTCTAAGGTAATCGCCTTATGATGTAAACATTTATAATAATAAATGATAATTCACTATTTGAGTATACATGTTTTGTGTATTTGATTGAGATCTTAAACTCATCTACTGAATGTCCGCAATACAACTCACAGCATGAGAGAATTTGTGATGGAATCACAACTAGTGATTATCTCTAATGTGCAATTGTGAAGTATTGAAATTATCCCTAGTCGATGAATTGATAAAAACGGACACTATCAATTCTGTTGAGACTAGCATGGGTTATTCTCTAATCAGCTGATTTTCACTGGCTGGTGACATTGGGATGTCCGGAGATAAACATGGATGCTAGTTAAGGGAACTAGTTCATTGGAGTGACTAGCTGTAAAACTTCATATGGTTATCTATAAAGATATGTCAATGAAGTTCTTACTGCAGCTTAAGTGCGATGTTCCTTTGACTTGCGGTGTTCAAGTCATCTTGGTCATGGAGACTTATACTTTAACATCTTAAGCAAGCATCTCCAAGGAGGTGTGGACCCAGGATGATTCGATATAAGCCGAAGTGCCCGAAGATGTTTGAACAGCCTACAAAGGATTCACCACTCCTTGCGAGGAGATGTATACCCAGGCCTATCGTCGGATTGTTACTCAAAACCTCTGGCCAGAGTATATCATGTTAAGAGTGCAAGTCTCTTAAATACATGAGAGTAATTAGAAATCCAAAGGATGAGAAAGACATTACTTGGGCTAGGTGTGACGTAGTCAGCCTAGTGGGGACTGACACAAATAGACCGTGTCCTGAACCAAGTGGGTATAAGATGGTGAAGGGAATGGGGCACGATTTAGTAGAGCTGCTGAAGGGTTTCAGAATAATTTCTTCTCAGGTCAAACCGTTGATCTTTCGATTAATTGGGGGTCATGATGTACTACTAGGTGCCACTCATGACCGTTCTATAATTGGTTAATTATAGACGGCCAACATAAATCGAAAGCCTATTTAGTCACACGCACTACGGGTAATCCGAGGGATTTAAAACGTGTTGAAAATTGGATTTTCCGATCAAGAGAAATAAGTCGAATCTGAGTTAATCAGAGGCGCAATGGAAGCTAAAAATGGCTAAGTCTTTTGAAGGCTTTTTGGGCGAATTAAATGAGTTTAATTCGCGGCGGTTCGGGTTGGTTTGGCCGGCCAAAGAGGGTGTCAAAACCCCCTTTGGTGGCTGGCCACAATAAGAGGAGAAAACCAATTAATTTTGGTTTAATTAATAAAATAAATCTAGTGCGATTTATTTTATAAATTATGGATAAATAAATTTGTATAAAGAAATTTATATAAATAAAATTTATAGAAATTTATTCTTTTATGGAAGATTAAAATAATCCATGAATTGGTTTATTTTAATCAATTATGAATTGATTTTTCCATAATAAGAAAGTTTATAAATTTCTTATAAAAATTTATTCCATAATTTAAAGAGAAGAAGAATTAGTTTTATTATAAATTGATTTATAATAAAGACTCGGTTTAAACAGAATAATTAATAAGAAAATTTATAAGATAAATTTCTTATAACTAATTCCGTTAATTCCGTTAATTCGGTTTAGAGGGAGACTTAGCAATGGAGTTACTACTATATAAAGGAACCAAAGGCTAGCCCTTATTCCCAATCAACTTATCATAGAGCTCTCCCTCTCTCTCTTAATCTCTTCTCCTCTCCCTCTCCCTCTCTTGCCTAGGGCCGGCGCCCCCCCCCCCCTAGTGGTTTAGGGCCGGTGCACCAAACAACTTCCCCCTTTTGAAGTTGGCGTGAGCAATCAAGAAGAAGGAGAACCCAAACAAGAAGAAGAAGAAGCGGATAGCGACTCCTCTCTTCTCGGAATTCGATTCCGTTACTTCATTGGTTAGTTTCCTAATTTTTCTCTTGTTCTTCTAGTTGTGCCTTCCGAGAATCTAGTAGTTCTCGTCGGCAAAAAAACTCGTGACTTTGCAAAGTCATCCTGAAGAGAACTCGGCGTGGACGCGAATAGAGGCGAAGCTTCCAAGGGACGCTACGGTTGGATCTCGTCCCTTACTTCGAGTTACGCGAGGTACTTGGTAAATTAGTTTACTTTTCCGCAAAGTTTTATTTTATGATTATGTCAACACACTATAAGGTTGCATGCTAGATACGAAGTTAAAATAATTTAGGAAATTATTTTATGCAAATTCTTCCGCTGCACGTAAAAATTTAAAATTTTACGAACTCATATCCTTGTCAACATGCACCCGGTCCCAACAGGGGTTTCTCATCAAGAGCCTCTTCCTCTACCCTTTCACATTCCCTAACCCTAACAAGAATTTCCCTTCCTTCCTCTCAGCAATCCCCTGCTGGGTGAATTGGTTACTTCGTTGCTTTTCAAGGCTTTGCTTACCAAGAGTTCCAAGGTTCGATCCTCGGCAAGAGCATATTTTTGCTCCTCTTTGGTTTTTCACTTTTGCAAAGCCAATTAGCCCAATTCACTCTCATATTCTCAAATCTTATTTATGCAATCACATATTCCAATTCATGAAATCACATATTCTAATTTATGTAATTACATATTCCTAATCCTTTCTAATGAAATCACATAACATTAAATCATGAAATCACAAAAAGGTAATTTTATTCATTTATGAAATAAATGTCATACAATCTGATAATATATATCGACATTTTTGTGCACTTTTTACAATCGGAAGCAAGCCCAAAATTTGGGGCGTTACAATCCCCTACACCTTATAGAAAGTTCGTCCTCGAACTAAAACAATTCTGGGTAACCCAACTCATATTATGCTTCCCCTAATATTCGTCCTTATTTGTTGCATGATTAATATAGGGTAAATGAGATCTTATTTATTATATCACCAAAATTTATTTTTATTCCGTCTTATAATTCTACATACAAAACTAGTCCAACTCAGTGAGCAAGATGGGCTGCCGTTATGCCCAATATAATGTCATAGTCTTGCATGTTCAGCACTATCAGATCGCTATAGAGTTCCCTCCCGACGATCCTGATTGGTGTGGCACGCATCATATAGGTAGATGGTATCATATCTCCCGAGGGTAGGGTTGTAAGAAACTTGCAGTTCATAACTTGAGGGGGTATATCTAACTTTGCAGTAAATGGCATAGAAATGAACGAATGCATAGCTCCAGTGTCAAATAAAGCAGTAGCATACCGACTGTAAATGAATATCTGACCTGTGACTACGTTTGATGCATTCGCCACGTCTTCCTTGGATAATGAGAAAACCCTTGCATTCGTCGCACCCAGTGGTACTTGCGGTTGGGGAGATGCTTGCTTTTTGGAGTGGCAATCTTGGGCCTTGTGCCCTACCCGTCCGCAGTTGTAACACTTGCCTGTCCCTTGGAGGCAAGCTCCTGGGTGCGGCCTTCCGCATGTAGCACACAGGTCGAATTTGGGCTACTTTTTGGCGGGACCACTTTTTGAGTCGTTCTCTCTCTTGCCATTGTGGTTCCCCTTCCAACTATTATTCTGAGGCTTCTGACCTCCGACTTGGGTTTGGCTCTTGTTTTCAGTCAGCACCTTCTGTAACGACCCGGAAAATTCTCTTAATATTTTATTAAAATATTAAGCATGTCTAGATAATTTTCCGAAGGACCTAGAGGTAATAATACAAACTTTGGCCTAGAAAATCCATGTTTTCCCATTTAAATTGGGAAAAAGGGCACTAATGGGCCTTATATGGGCTTGCTAGTACCATAATTATCGGAGGATTTTAGGTGAAAATTAGTATAAAGATAAATAGGATTTAATTAGACCTATTAGCATGATTATGGGTAAGTATTAGTTTAATTTTCCTATTTAATTTGAGGAATTAGGTACTAATGGGCCTTAAATGGGCTCCAAAAAAATGGGTATTAATTGAGTAAAATTCATATAAATATAAAAGAATTTTATTTAGGAATATTGGCAAAATTATGGGTCATTTTTGGAGAATTTTCGAAATAAAAGGGGAATTTTCGAAAATAAGAAAAAAAAGATTAAATAAAATAAAAATAAAGATGCATGGGCCAAGGATTGAACCTTGGACCTCTTGTACAACCAATGAATGTTTTAACCAACTCACCTAGCAAGGAATTCTTGTGAGGAAAGGAAGTGAATGGTGGTTAAATGGTAGAGGAAGATGAAGGGCCATAGAAAACTCTTCATTCACCACCTTAATGGTTGATTAATAAGGGGGTTTGGGAGTTTCATTCTTCATGCCATCAAGTGCATTTGCTCCTCTCTTCCTTCTCCATTCTTGCTGAGCACTCAAGGAGGACTTCTCCCTTGAGAAAACTTCACAAAAAGTCTCATCCTCCAAGATCTAAGGTCTTCTCAAGTTTCCAAGGGCTAGGTGTGGTCAAGTCTTCTTCCTTCTTTCCATCCAAGGTCTAAAAAAATCAAGAAATCTAAGGTAAGACTCCCTCACCTGTGGTATAATAGTTACCAACGTTTTCCATGATTTTTGGCTGGATATATGGGTGGGTTTCGGATTTAATGTTGAAGGGAAACAAAATCCAGGTTTCTATGGTTCAAAGGTTTCGGCCAACATGTTTTAAAGGTCTATAATTATGATAAAAATCATGATAATATTATTTTATGTTCCCTTATGATGTTTAGAAGTTAATTGAAATTTTTGGGGATTTTTGGCATGATATATGGGTTAGTTTCGGATTTAATGTTGAAGGGAAACAAAATCCAGGTTTCTATGGTTTAAAGGTTTCGGCCAGCATGTTTTAAAGGTCCATAATTATGATAAAAATCATGATAATATTATTTGATGTTCCCTTATGATGTTTTGAAGTTAATTGAAATTTTTGGGGATTTTTGGCATGATATATGGGATAGTTTCGGATTTAATGTTGAAGGGAAACAAAATCCAGGTTTCTATGGTTTAAAGGTTTCGGCCAGCATGTTTTAAAGGTCCATAATTATGATAAAAATCATGATAATATTATTTGATGTTCCCTTATGATTTTTAGAAGTTAATTGAAATTTTTGGGGATTTTTGGCATGATATATGGGTTAGTTTCGGATTTAATGTTGAAGGGAAACAAAATCCAGGTTTCTATGGTTCAAAGGTTTCGGCCAGCATGTTCTAGAGGTCCATAATTATGCTAAAAATCATGATAATATTATTTGATGTTCCCTTATGATGTTTAGAAGTAAATTGGAAATTTTTGGGGATTTTTTGGCATGATATATGGGTTAGTTTCGGATTTAATGTTGAAGGGAAAACAAAATCAAGGTTTCTATGTTCAAGGGTTTCGGCCAGCATGTTTTAAAGGTCCATAATTATGTTAAAAATCATGATAATGTTATTTACTGGTTCCTTATGATGTTTATAAGTTAACTGTAATTTTTGGGAATTTTTAGAGTACCCTAGGACACCCTAGGGTCTCGGCCAACATGAGGGAAGCAAAACCCAGAACTTTAAGTTCAAGGGTTCGGCCAACATGTTTTAAAGGTCTAAAAATATGTTAAAAATCATGATAATGTTATCTACTGTGCCCTCATGATGTGTAGTAAGTAAATATAATTTTGGGGAATTTTTGGGGTACCCTAGAGTACCTTAGGGTATAGGTAATTAGGAGGTATGCTTAAGTAAGGTGAAGGAATACCAGGTTAACTAAACCTATAGCTTATATGTCATGAAATATACGTTAGGTCATAGAATGTTTAGACATATGCCATGATTTAGGAATGATATGTATGTATGCCATGATGTATGAATGATATGTATGTATGCCATGTCTTACGAATGATATGAATGTATGCCATGCTTATGTGTGTATGCCATGCTATATGAATGATGTGTGCCTATGCCATGTCTAAGAATGAAATGATGAATGAAAGTTAAGTATAATGAATGAATGAATATGCTATGAATAATGATGAATGAAGAAGCATATGAAAGCATTTATTTTATTTTATGGGCTTGTACCGGACCTAAGTAAGGTCCACGGTTCTGGACTACCGATGATGCTGTCCACGGTTCGGGACTACCGATGATGCTGTCCTTACGGTTCGGGACTACCGATGAAGCTGTCCTTACCCTAGTAGGTCGAGATTAGCTACCTCGTATTTACTTAGGGATGCGTGCATATGATGAATGAATGTGGTACAAGCCAGGGCCCAATGCATGTTATGATTATGTTCAAGTATTTAAAAGCATGTTTTCAAGATTAAGCATCCTTATATATATATATGCACAGTTGCTACATGCATCCATTTATGCTATGCATTATGTTATGAAAAGTATGTTTACGAAAAGTATGTTATGAAGATATGTTCATGCCATGATTTTATTTATGTTTATGCCATGATTTTATTTATGTGTATGCCATGCTTTTACTTATGTGTATGCCATGCTTTTATTTATGTTTATGCCATGATTTTATTTATGTGTATGCCATGCTTTTACTTATGTGTATGCCATGCTTTTATTTATGTTTATGCCATGATTTTATTTATGTTTATGCCATGATTTTTGTTTATGTTTATGCCATGATATTATTTAAGCTTATGCCATGATATTATTTAGGTTTATGCCATGATGTTATTTATGTTTATGCCATGATTTGATGCTAGTTTAGAATGCCATGCTTTAATTATGTTTATGATAGTTTAGGATGCCATGACTTTATCTATGTTTATGTTAGTTTAGGATGCCATGATTTTATGCTAGTTTAGAATGCCATGCTTTACTTATGTTTATGATAGTTTAGGATGCCATGACTTTATCTATGTTTATGTTAGTTTAGGATGCCATGATTTTATGCTAGTTTAGGATGTCATGGTTTAATTATGTTTATGTTACGTTAGAATGCCATTGTTTTGTTCATGCTCATGCTAGTATGGGATGCCATGATTGTAATTAGATTTATGTCATGATTTTATTTATGTCTATATCAAGTATTATGTCATGCTATGATTGTTTACGATGTTTATGTTATGTCAATAATTATGCCATACCCGAATGTTTATGGTTATGTTTATGCCATGCTATGAATGGGGTGAAGCTATGTCCATGACATGTCAAATGAATGCTAAGTGATGCTAAGGATGATGTTCTAAGTAAAGCGCTAAGAGTGCTAATGTTTCATATGCTTATGATTAAGTGACGGACGGTTTTAGTGAGTAGGAAAGAGTCTTACTAAGCCTGTGTGCTTATAGTTTTATTTTCTTATACCGCAGATCACGCAAAGGAACAGTAAGGAAGCAGCAGGAGGGCTTTGCAGAATGTGTGTGATAGTGACTTGGCCAAGAGACCATATGTTTGCTTGCCTTATGATAGAACTTTACCTTTACTACTAAGTACATGAATATAACTATGACTCTATGACATGATGCTAAAGTATGACTTGATGCTAAGTATGACATGATGCTAAAATATGACATGATGCTAAGTATGTTATGATGCAAAGTATAAGGTTAATATGCCAAGCTTCCATGTTATGATGCTAGGAATGGTAGTAAGTGCATGTAGGTGTAAGTTTGAAGTTTTCCGCTGCATTATGATGTCTATATGTCCTAAGTATGTTAGCGTAACGCCGCTTTATGATGGTCAAAAAAAAAAAAAAAAAAAAAAGCGGGCGTTACACCTTCTTTTGCTGGTTGATGTTGTTCAGGTAGTGCTCAGTAATCAGAGCACTGCTGAACAGCTCTTCTACGGTCTGTGGCCGGTTGACTCTGCCGGCCGCATTCAGGGCAATTTCAGGCAGCAGCATTTTCAGCATAAGTCTGACTTTTTCTTTCTCAGTGCTGACTAGCTCCGGGCAGAGGCGGGCTAGTCTGTTGAATTTCTTCATTGCCTCGCTGACTGATAGCTCACCTTATCGGAACTCGGTGAACTCGTCGAAATGCCGGTTGGTGACCCGCATGTGGAAGAACTCTTCGAAGAATTCTGATTCGAAGTCCTTCCATGTCATCTGATTCACCTGGCGTTTGGTCTTTATTCTTTCCCACCACATACGCGCATCTCCCGAAAGGCAGAACGATGCGCATTTGATCTTCTCATACTCGGGCCAGTCGAGCAATTCCATGGTGCTTTCCACTGTTTTGAACCAGGCCTGCGTGTCCCAGAGTTCACTAGCACCGGAGAAACTTTCCGATTTCAACCTCTGCCATTGGATTAGGTAAGCCTCTGGTCGGGCTACCGTGACAGGGGCTGCCGGGGGTGCTGGCGTAACCGGGGTTGCGACTGGGATAATCGTCTGGTTCACTGGTGGTGGAGGGGTAGGGTTCCCCTGCTGATTCATCAAGTTAGTGATGATCAGTTGTTGCTCCGCGATCTGGCGTTGTAGTTCGGTTACAACATGTGCCAGATTTGGTGGGGGTACTGTCTCGTTGAGTGGTGTTGTCTCGTTAAGTGGTGGAGGGGCAGTCCCGTTAAGACAGTTACTACGTCTTCTAGCCATCTTTATAAGAAATGAGACTAGTATGAGGTAATAGTTATTCCTACATCCATGCATAATTAACTAGGAGTAGCAGATACTATCATGCATAAAGGAAGCAGTAGGTTTAGAGTTCTTACTTAGAAGCGGCAGGATGAGGGCTTGATGAGTGTGATAGTGGTGAGGTAGACCTGGCTCTGATAACAACTTGTAACGCCCGCTCTTAATCCCCTAGGGATTCAACAGCGCTACTTTAATTTTCGTACATTACAACTACACGCATGCATTCATATTTTTCTATCTAATCTATGCATGGGCATATGTATCATTTTAGCATGCAAGGTTCATGTAGCGGAAGCATGATTATTTTTATTCATTCATCTTCAAACATAGCATGTATATAAAAAAAACATAACATGGGTTTAACATGACAAGTTCCAAAACTTGAAGCAACTAAAAGCAAGATCCTTTTTATCCACCAGCACTATCACACACACACTTGCCCTTCTCCCACAGCCTCCATAGCTTAGCGTCCTTTATCTGTAGCATAAGGGAAAACACTAAACGATAAGCAATAGCTTAGTAAGGACCTATCCTACTCACAAAATCGGATATCATGAAAAAGGTAAGAGAATATATCAAATTCAAGTATGGTAAGCATTTAAGCATGTTTAAACATCTAAGCATGTTAACTTCATAGGAAGGTTCTTTTGAAAACATATAAACATAATACTTGAACATAGCATAATCATTAGGGCCCGGCTTGTACTTCATGTTTTGCGCGCGCCCCTGAATAGGAACGAGGTAGCTAATCCCGAACCACTAGGGTTTACTAGGCCTTCTCAAAAGTCCTTCAGCCTAGTATCATAATCATTTGACTCGCTTTAAGAGTCTATAGTACAAGCCATTACAAAATAAAATAGTTATCATGTTCTTCATTTTCATAAAGTATGCTCTTAGTCCCAACCTTCTAAGGAAGCATTCTTTAGGCCCTAAGCCTTCTTCGTCCATGCCCTATAGGGCTCATTTTTATACATATGTATACATTCATAATCTTGATAACTAGCATAGTATAAAGCATGCATTTCATGGGAGCAACCAAAGCTAGGGTCCAAGAGTTCTCTCTTGGCCGAAAGTTGTAATTTGGCTAGCATGCATTCCAATCAACATATCAAGAATCACACAAGCATGTCATATCCTACACAAGATCATTATCATGCATGGTATTTATTAATCCAATCCCAAGTATAGTGCCCTTTGGCCGAAAGTTAAGGGTGGAGGTAGCTTATGTTTTTGACCTCAAACATCCCATACAAGTATCATATATATATACATCATGTATCATACTAAGCATAGCATACATCATGGGGTAATCAACCTTCATAAACCTAATGTTCCATGCTTTGGCCGAATATCACATGCTAGGGAAAAATTAAGTTTTCCAATCAAACATTCCATTTAAACATCACTTGCATATACATATTGTAACGCCGTAAATTTTGGGCTTGCTTCCGATTGTAAAAAGTGCACAAAAATATCGATATATATTATCAGATTGTATGACATTTATTTCATAAATGAATAAAATTACCTTTTTATGATTTCATGATTTAATGTTATGTGATTTCATTAGAAAGGATTAGGAATATGTAATTGCATAAATTAGAATATGTGATTTCATGAATTGGTATATGTGATTGCATAAATGTGATTTGAGAATATGAGAGTGAATTGGGCTAATAGGCTTTGCAAAAGTGAAAAACCAAAGAGGAGCAAAAATATGCTCTTGCCGAGGATCGAATCTTGGAACTCTTGGTAAGCAAAGCCTTGAAAAGCAACGAAGTTACCAATTCACCCAGCAGGGGATTGCTGAGAGGAAGGAAGGGAAATTCTTGTTAAGGGTTAGGGAATGTGAAAGGGTAGAGGAAGAGGCTCTTGATGAGAAACCCCTTGGTGAAGGGACACTTGGAGAAGAGGCACTTTGTCTCTTCCCGTAGTATAAATAAGAGGGAGTGCTAAGGGGCTAACCATCATTGTTGCAAACCCCTCACTCACTCTCCTCTCCAAGTTGCCGAAATCCTAAACTCCCTTCTCCCTCTTCAATTTTCGAAATCCTAACTCCTCTCTTCCTCTTCAATTTTCGAAATTCAAACTCCTCTTCCTCCTTGAGATTTTCGAAAATCCAAGGGAAGGGTCTCATCCCAAGGGACACTCCCAAGACCCCATTGAAGGTTTGAATCTCTTGCAAGGCAAGAAGAAGTCAAGGACCTCAAGAGCAAGGACAAGCACATCCCCTCCGAACTAAGGGTATACCTTAAGGATATTTAGCGAAAGAAGTAAGTGCCCCTCACCTGTAGCATAATTGCTGTGTATGATTTCCTTCTTCTTGTAGTTTGCGAAAATGGGGATTTGCCCTTGGTAAGTTTCGGCCACCCCTTAAGGGAAAGCCTTGGTTACTTTTTGATACATGAGAAGACCCCTTGGAACTTAGGGTATACCTATATGTTGATTTCCTTCAAATTGTGATAACAAAAATTAGGGTTTGCACCCCCTACAAGTTTCGGCCAAGACATGGAAAAATTAGGGATTCAAGGGTTGAATTACTCTATGATGTATCTTATGTTAGTGTATGACATGATAGTGTAGATAAGGTGTTTGTATAAATGGTTGTGTGAATGTTTGATTTCAAAAACCCTAAATCCCCCTACCCTACACTTTCGGCCAACCCTAGAAGAATTAGGGTTTAGGGTGCATGATTTGTAGCGACCCGCCTTCTCCTGCCTTAGACGAATCGTTACTTATGTCTACTTCTCGACTCTAATGCACGACTAATAGAAATGCGGAAATCTTTTTTTTTCTTTTAAATTCATTTAAGAATGATATTCTAACTTAAGTAGTCATGCATGATACCATGTCACACTTTCTTTCTCAAAAACTCGTAAAATGATACTTATTGAAACCTGCCTCACCCAACTCAACTTTCAGGTATCAGTCGACTGATACTGTATCAGTCGACTGATAAGCCTGAAAACAGAATTTTCAGGTTTCGGTACTTGCTTCAAAACTCCACCAAACCTATACTTTCGAGCCATATAGAATCATGACACCATTTCTATACTCTATGTCAGTTTCCTAAACAATTTAGCCAATCAAAATGAATCCATAAACTTGAAATTAGGACTTTTGCGGAAGAAAATGAGCTATTCGAGTTTATATAAACTTTAACAATAGAGTTTGTACCAATCTTGACTCCTATGCATTCATAACACCAAATACATGTTCTATAACCTTGCTAAAGCATTATGAAACCTGAATGCAACTTTTCTAAACATATTTAAGCAATAAAACTTGATTCAAAGAGGAATTAATACTATCTTGGCACAAACATCTATTTCTCCAACAAAGTATCAATATTTCCAACTACTCATACTTTTACTCATCCAATGCAATCATAAGGATATGTAGGCTAAATGAAATGACATGGAATCTTTACTCTAAGAAATTGAGCATGTAAAACTATCCAAAGCTTAAATGTTCGCTAAACTCCATAAAGCAAGAACTTGAAATTGAATAAACTAAAATATTGTAATTCAAATAACTAAATTGTCTCGTCTCAAAGATCTCTCCAAAATCAGCCACCACACACACTTTACTCAGCACCGCCTCGTCGCCTTCCTTCAGAATTGCTTGCCTTTACCTTTATCTGCAGTAAGAGGAAATGCAACTAGTAAGCAAAAAGCTTAGTAAGTACTATCTAGCTCACAAAATCTCGAAATGTGCAAACATGCTTCTTGAACAATATGAAAATCATATGAGATACTTATATGCTTGAAAGAAAACTAAGGACATGTATAACTCAAAACATGCATACTCAAGCATTAATAAATCTCAATTTACTTTTCTTGGCTCAACTTAAAACTTTAGCTATTCTTTAACTTTTTGAAAACTCTTTAAACTTTAGAAACTTTGCTAAAGCATATACTTGAAAATAATAATCACTTGGATCCACTGAAGACGTAAGTACCATCTCATGCGCGTTCCCTAAAAGGTTGGGGTAGCGAGCCACCAATCCTAATAGAGCAGACCTTGGTCTACTAGGGCCAAGACCTTGGAATTGGACACCTGGATTTCTTTAACGACGCCCTTGGACGCCGGGTACTGGCCTTAGAAAATAAAATAGCTTTTCTTTCTTTTCTTTCTTATCTGTAAATGCCTTGGCATTTTCTCGAGCACCTTGCGTGCTAAAATCCCTAAGTCTTGACTTTTGGGGATTTCTTAAGGCCTTGGCCTTTTCTTTTCTTATCTTTATCTTCTCTTTTCTTTTCTCATAACTTTCTTAGCCCCTAATCTCACATAGGGTGCTTAATCAAATTTATACAAGCATATAATGAACTAAGATCACATGCAAAAACTTAAACAAAAAGGAAATATCTCTTTTAAAAACTTTTAAGAGAAATTCTTGCGGAAAAACCACCTCTTACTGCAGGTGAGCAGTACTTACATTGATATCTTGGACTTACAACCAAGATTGACGTCTAGGACTCGGGAGAAACTTGAAATCTCGGAGAATTCTTCGCGCCTACGCGTTCTCCTCGTCGAGACGAATACAACGCTCCGCTTTCTTTGATCCCTCCTTGGCCGGCGCCCCTTGGAAGAGAGGAGAATGGCTTGGGCGTGCGTGCGTGAGAGGGAGAGGCTGCTTCGCGCGGCTAGGGTGAGGAAGAGAAACCCAAAATTCTAATTTCCTCTCTTAACTTATCTATTTATACTTATGGGGCGGATCGACCTAACTACACCTTAAATATATTTCTCTCCACACTTTGCTGTGCTTGATACCCTAGCCCAGCTGGTCGCGCGCGTTTCTGGTTTCCTGCTGGTCGCGGGTTCGAACTCCGGCTGCCCTTAAGTGGTTTTTCCTTTTTTATTTTCTTTCTCTTTTTTTTTTAAATACCAAACGGACTCGAAAAATTCCATAAAAATATTCTAAAAATTTCTAAAAATATCTAGAATATTTCTAAAACATTTCTAATTACTTTCAAGGTCTTTATGAACTAAAAATGGGAATTTTGGGGCGTTACAATCCCCCATACCTTATGAAAAGTTCGTCCTCGAACTTAGAATAATTCTGGATATCTCTCTCTCATGCTGTCCTCACGTTCCCAAGTAGCCTCTTCATGCTTTTGATTCTGCCAGATAACCTTCACTAGTGGCACTTCTTTGTTTCTTAATCTCTTAACTGCTTTGTCCACTATCTGTGTCGGTCTGCTCTCATAACTAAGATCTTCTTGGATCTGTACTGACTGAGGCTGAATCACTTGGCTAGGGTCGTGAATACACTTCTTTAGCATAGAGACATGAAAGGTACTGTGGATAGCTGACATATCCTCTGGTAGGTCCAGCTCATATGCTACCTTACCAACCCTCTTTATGATCTTGTAGGGTCCTATGTAGCGAGGACTTAGCTTGCCCTTCTTGCCAAATCTCACCACTCCCTTCATGGGAGCGACCTTGAGAAATACTGAATCTCCAACTTGGAATTCAAGTGGCCTACGGCGTGTGTCAGCATAACTTTTCTGTCTACTCTGGGCAGTCTCAATCCTCTGGCGGATCGTCTGGATAGCCTGAGCGGTCTCATCTATAAGCTCAGTCTGGCTGCCTAGTCCTGACTCCATCTCTTTCTTCTCACCCGCTTCTTGCCAACATATGGGTGATCTGCATTTCCTGCCATACAATGCCTCATAAGGTGCCATCCTGATGGTGGCCTGATAGCTATTGTTGTAGGCAAACTCAGCTAAGCACAGAAATTTGCACCAACTACCTTTAAAGTCCAATGCACAAGCCCTGAGCATGTCTTCTAAAATCTGATTTACTCTCTCTGTCTGTCCATCTGTCTGGGGATGGAAAGCTGTGCTGAACTGAAGTCTGGTGCCTAAGCGTCCTGAACACACCTCCAAAAATGGGAGGTGAACCGCGCATCTCTGTCAGAAACGATCGACTTCGGAACTCCGTGAAGCCTGATCACTTCTTTCACGTACAGCTGTGCTAACTGCTCTACCGAATGTGATAACTTGATGGCTAGAAAGTGGGCAGACTTGGTCAACCTGTCCACTATCACCCAGATTGCATCATGTCCATGGGTGGTTCTTGGAAGACCTGTGATAAAGTCCATGGATATTTCTTCCCACTTCCACTCTGGAATGGGAAGTGGCTGTTAGAACTCCTCCTGGTCTCTGGTGCTCTGCTTTGACTCTCTGGCAGGTCAAGGCAGGTACTGATATATCTGGCCACGTCTCGCTTGAGTCCAGACCACCAGAATCCTTTCTTTAAATCTTGATACATCTTAGTAGAACCAGGATGCATAGAGTACGGGGTACTGTGGGCTTCTTCTAAAATATTCTTTCTTAGTTCCTCATCATTGGGACGCAAAGGCAGTCTCCAAGATAGAGTATGCCACTATCTGATACTCGAAACTCTGAATTTTCTGCCTCTTGGATCCCCTGCTTGATCTTCTGGATCTCTGGGTCTTGACTTTGCTTTCTTTGTATATCCACAAGCAGGTTGACTCTAGAGTCAATGCAGAAAGTTTGCCCAATTATTACCTCGACTCCAAAATTCTTTATTTCTTTCTGAAGTGGTAGAGACAGTGATGATAAGGACATCAGTGCTGCACAGGATTTCCTGCTCAGTGCATCTGCCACTTTATTAGCTTTACCTGGGTGGTAGAGGATTTCACAGTCATAATCTTTGACCAACTCTAGCCACCTGCGCTGCCTCATATTCAGATCTTTCTGAGTGAAGAAGTACTTCAAACTTTGATGGTCTGTAAAGATTCTGCACTGCACTCCATACAGGTAGTGTCTCCAGAGCTTCAGTGCGAAAACCACAGCTGCTAGCTCAAGGTCGTGTGTAGGGTAATTCTTCTCATAGTCCTGAGCTGTCTGGAGGCATATGCTATTACTTTACCATCTTGCATGAGGACAGCTCCAAGGCCCATCTTGGATGCATCACTGTAGATGTCAAAGGCCTTGTCACTCTCTGGAACAGTCAGGATGGGAGCACTGGTCAGTCTCTTCTTCAGCTCTAGAAAACTGTGCTCGCATTTATCTGACCATTCAAACTTCTTGTTCTTTCTGGTCAAGGCTGTGAGTGGAGAGGCTATCCTGGAAAAGTCCTCCACAA
>JAGFNQ010002044.1:46805-79484 GCA_024364735.1 Boesenbergia rotunda | reverse complement strand
AGATCCGTACCATCCGGGAAAAGCCAACAAGGTAGCCGATGCTCTCAGTAGAAAATCATGTGCTATTTGATGTCTTTACAGCTTTGTCACAACCCTTAGGGGAAGAAATTATGAATTACGGGATTGAAATCATATCAGGACAGCTGTCCACCCTGATGATTGCGCCGACATTATTCGACGATATTCTGGAAAAGCAGAATCATGATCCGAGTCTTCAGAGAATCAAGCAAGAAGTTCTCGAAGGCAAGGACGATGGATTTAGGATTTCGGACAGCGGAGTCTTATATCTTCGGGATCGATTATGTGTTCCCGACGACTCCGACTTACGACAAGGATTCTCGAGGAAGCTCACGGAACACCTTATGCGATGCATCCTGGGTCTACCAAGATGTATCAAGATCTGAAGAGCAAGTTTTGGTGGTCCGGTATGAAGCGAGATGTAGCCCACTATATCAGTATGTGTTTGACCTGCCAGAGGGTCAAAGCAAAACACCAGAGGCCTGGAGGAGTTTTGCAACCTCTGTCTATTCCCGAGTGGAAATGGGAAGACATCTCCATGGATTTCATCTCTGGGCTACCTAGAACGACGAATGGATATGATGGCATATGGGTTATTGTGGACAGACTCACCAAGTCTGCCCATTTTCTGGCCATCAGGATGACCCACTCAGTAGAGCAGTTGGCTCAACTGTACGTCAAGGAAATTATCCGACTGCACGGAGTTCCCAAGACCATTATCTCTGATAGGGATGGTCGATTTACTTCAGATTTTTGGGGACACATGTAGAAGGCTCTTGGCACGAAGTTGAAATTCAGTACGGCCTTTACCCCCAGACTGACGGGCAGACTGAAAGAGTGAATCAGATACTAGAGGACATGTTGCGAGCTTGTGCCTTGGATTTCAAGGGAAGCTGGTGTCGATACCTGAGCCTGGCAGAGTTTGCTTATAACAACAGTTATCAGGCTACTATTGGGATGGCACCGTACGAAGCACTATACGGAAGGAAATGCAGATCTCCTATATGCTGGCTTAAGAGTGGTGAAAAGAAGGAGATGGGACTTCGGACTGATATTATAGATGAAACCACTCAGGCTATAAAGAATATCCGCCAGAAGATAGAGACTGTTCAGAGCCGGCAGAAAAGCTACGCTGACAAGCGACGCAGACCACTAGAGTTTGAGGTTGGGGATTCAGTATTCCTGAAAGTGGCCCCCATGAAAGGGGTGATGAGATTCGGGAAGAAAGGGAAGCTGAGTCCGAGATATGTGGGACCGTATCAAATTCTGAGACGGGTAGGCAAAGTGGCCTACGAACTGGAGTTACCGCCGGAAATGTCGGCTATCCACAATGTCTTCCATGTATCAATGCTCAGGAAATGTATCTCTGATGTGAATCAGGTGATAGAGTCCCAACCAGTACAAGACCAAGAGAACCTAAGTTCCGAACGCCGACCTATTCAGATCCTAGATCGGGAAGTTAAAAAGCTAAGGAACAAGGAAGTACCCTTAGTAAAGGTTCTGTGGCAGAACGAACAATTCGAAGAAGCCACATGGGAACGAGAGGAGGCAATACGATTAAAGTATCCGGAATTATTTTAAAGTTCGGGACGAACTTTTTATAAGGTATGGAGGATTGTAACACCCCAAAAATTTCCCCATATGAAATACTATGAATTCATGAAACATTTTTTATGAAATGTTATGATGGGCTTGGTTTAATGGGCTTGATATGGATTAGTGCAAAATGTGATAAAAAAAGAAAGAGTAGAAAGGAGGAAGCAAGGATCGAACCTTGAACCTCCTAGTTGCACTAATCATGTCATAACCAACGCACCAAGCCATGTTTCATGTAGAGAGAATAAGAAACATGCTTGTTAAAGCTAGGGAAGTGAAGAGACATGTCTCTTCATGAGAAAAGTATAAATAAGAGAGGGAGAGGTTGGAATAACTTCTTCTCTTCTTCTTCCTCACTCTCCCCACCGAAACTCATCTTCTTCTCCCTTTCAATTTTCGAAAAAAATACACCCTAGGGTTCTAACCCTAGGGAATTGGAAGGAAGAAGACCATCCAAAGATCTTGCCCTCTACTAGGGCCAAAGGTTCTAGGGAAGTGCTAATAAGGAGAACACTCACCCTCCTTCAACCAAGGGTACTCTAAAGGTTTAGAGAAAGTGAAAGTCAAGCGAAAGGATGTAAGTATCCCCTCGCTTGCAGTGTAATAGTTGTGTGTGATTCATTTGCTTTTGTGGTTTTCGAAAATGGGGGGTTTCCCCTTTGTGAGTTTCGGCCACCCCTTAAGGGGAGGCCTTGGTTACTCCTTGATACAAGAGAAGACCCCTTGAGACTTAGGGTATATATGTATGTGGATTTTCTTCATGATGTTATGAACAAAAACTAGGGTTTTACCCTTGTGTAAGTTTCGGCCAAGGCAAGGAAATTAGGGGTTTAAGAGTTGAATTTCTCTAGGATGTATTTTATGTTTAGTGTATTATATGATAGTGTAGACAAGGTGTTTGTATAAATCGTTGGTTAAAAAAACCCAACTTTTTCGCTACCCTACAAGTTTCGGCCAACCCTAGAGGGATTAGGGTTTAGGGTTGCATAATTATCCTATGATGTAATCTATGTTTAATAAGTGACATGATATGTATGTGAGATGTTTGTGTAAATACTTGTATGAAGGTTGATTCAAAAACCCTAATTTCCCCTACCCTACACATTCGGCCAACACCCTAGAGTTAGGGTTTGCGAAGGTTAAAATACCTATAGGATATGCTTATGTTTGGGGATAATGATACGTATATGCATGTGATGTTTAAATGGAAGGTTTGATTTGAAAACTAAGTTTTTCCCTAGCATGATTTTCGGCCAAGGCATGATATATTAGGTTTGTGAAAGTTGATTACCCCATGATGTATGCTATGCTTAGTATGATACATGATGTATATATATATGATGTTTGTATGGGATGATTGATGTCAAAAACCTAAGCTACCTCTACCCTTGACTTTCGGCCAAAACCTTAGGTTTAGGGTTAAGAAGAACTCAATTAACTCATGAAGCATGCTACCACTTCCTATGACATGAATATGATTTATGTGACCAATCTTGTCATATATAAGTATGTGTAAGTGGTTGAAATATGATGTATGTATGAGCATGTTAATATAGCCCATGGGGCACCCTTTATGAATTGCATGTGATGTATATGATAAAATGCTTGAAAGGATACTCCACTAAGTATGGGATCAAGAGCACCCCTTATGGTGTGTGGTGTGTCCCTACGGGATCATGAGCACCCTTGAAGAGTGGTGTGTCCCATAAGAGTGGATTGGAGTACTCCTTAGCATATATGTAAAAGCATGATAAGTATTTTACTTTAGAAGTTGTGTACCCGACTCGGAAGGGGGTCGTTAAACAAATCCGAGGTGCATGTTAACGTAAGGTCATGGCTCCAGTAGGACGGAAGGGTCCTGCTCTAATTGATTGGTGGCTCGCTACCCCAATTCATTAGGGAACGCGCAATAGGTAACGCGCGATATGTGGTAGACAACTGGGCCCTATATGATATGGATGTATTTTTAAGTAATACCTTTATGGAATTGTTTTGAAAACATTCATTGAAAACATTTATTATATGTGAAGGGTATGCTTAAGGTACTTTATACTGCATGCTTAGAAACTTGGTTGTTTAGTATGCTTTGATGAACTCATGCTTATGATTTGTTATGTGTACATGTTGTATTCTTTCGTATGGATTTTGCGAGTAGGACAGGATCCTTACTAAGCATTTGTGCTTACTAGTTTATGTGTTGTCTTATACTGCAGATAAGGGTAAGGAACCATTAAACTAAAGGAAGAGGCAGGAGGCTGAAGATGTGTGGGGTGGTGGCTCGGGAAAGAAAGATTCTTATATCTACTTTATTATGCTTATGTTATGCTCCTTGACAATGAATGTTAGTGATTAGGATTGATATTGCATGATGGTGATTACACTTGGAATTTTCATATACTTGATTTTGTTTGATTATATTATGGTTTGAAATAATATGTGAACCTATCATGTTATGGAATAACTCTTGATTAAAATATTTCAAATGATGTTCTAATGATTCAAGCATGATATTTAATTGACATGTACTGGCAAGTATGCTTAGCACTTGTAAATATCACTTGATAGTTTTAGACAAGCATGCTCAGCACTTAGTCCTTGCACTTGTGTTTTATTTTATGTTAAAATTATATGATTGATTGTTACGTAACCCCGCCCCGAGAGTAGATATAAGGGCGGGCGTTACAAGGCGATCACTGGGTATGTAATGAATTATGCGGAGGGATGTGAGTGATGTAGATGAGATCTATCCCTCCCATATGACGGGAGTGATATCTGTGGGCCCCTTGATCGAGTAGGACTGCTAAAATGCATGGCCATGCTCGAATGAGTCAATATGAGATATTGAGCTCAATTATTTGAGTGAGTCTACTCGGGGATCAAGAAACACCAGATTGATTGAGGATGACACGGTTTATGCCTCATTTGTCAATCTAGATATCAAGGATAGAAGGACAAGGTCATACATTGCCATAGTCACGGAGGTTAAGTCGGATCTCGACTTTCTTGTTACTTGGGTAGCATTGATGCATTGCTTGATGTCGCTCATTGCTTTTGTGTCTAAATTGGTTTAGACACATTGCCAATGTTACGAGAGCCTATTGGGTCACACACTAAGGACACGATGCTTCAGAGATTAATTGATCTTGATTTGGCTAAGATTTAATTAGAATTGGATTAATTGAGTTAGACTCAAGTGAATCCAATTGGATTATAGATTGAGATCTAATTTGAGTTAAACTCATTTAGATTAGACACAGCCACATTTGTATGAAATATTAATTCATTAAAGTGTTTAATGAATTAATAAGATAGGAAGATGGAGAGTTTCTCACCATTAGAGTGTTACATGAAAAGTTAGAGAGTTACATTAAAATGTTTAATGAAGAGAAGTTTAAAAGGCAAAACTCCTCATGATACCTCATGATATGAGTATAAAAGAGTTTTTTCCTTATCATTTGGAGGACAACTTGTCATTTTCTTTCCCCTCTTCCTTCTCTTCTCCATCTTGGCTGAAACTCACATCTTGGGTTCTTGGTGTTTTGTGAACTACCTCAAGTTGCTAGCACAACTAAGGTAGTTCTTCTCCGAAGTAGAGATATCATGTTCGTGTGGATACGAATAGAGGCACGGACACTTGAACATGCAAGAGATCCGGTGGCGCTTGGACGAGCGGGATAAACGTAAGGGCACACTCCAAAGGTATAAACAGTAGATAAATCTGTTAGATAGATATACTTTGTACGAATTTTCTTTCGCATGGATCGCTCGTGAGATCTTGTTTCCGATGCGTTTTGTGTTTATGTCGCCTGAAGATCCCAACACCCTTAAGGTGGGCGATCTCTTGATCTTCGGCAGATCAAGCCCAGAAAATCCGGATTGTAAGCAACCTCCTTTTCGGTGGAGTAACTGTAACGACCCGGAAAATTCTCTCAATATTTTCTTTAAAATATTGATCATGTCTAGATAATTTTCCGAGGGACCTAGAAATATTAACTCGAATTTTAAACTAGAAATCCATGTTTTCCCATTTAAATTGGGAAAAATAGGCACTAATGGGCCTTATATGGGCTTTCTAGTACCATGATTATTGGTGAATTTTAGGTGAAAATTATAGAAATATAAAGGGGTTTTAATGAGAAATATTAACATAATTATGGGGGAATTTTTAAGGGATTTTCGAAATAATAGGAAAATAAAATAAAAATAAATGAAAAAAATTAGTGCATGCACCAAGGATTGAACCTTGGACCTCTTGTACAACCATGCATGCTCTTACCAATTCACCTAGCAAGGGAGTGCTATGAGGAAATGAAGTGGATTATGGTTAAGGCTTAGGGGGAAATGAAGAGACACCATGACTCTTCACTTACCCTCCTTGATGAGTTATAAAGAGAGGCATGGAGGGTTACTTCTCTTCTTCCATCAAGTCACCTTTCTTCCTCCCTCCTTCTCCATTCTAGCCGAACACCCCAAGAGGGATTCTCCCTTGGAAAAAAATTCACCTAAGGCTTCATCCCCAAGATCTAAGGCTTCTACAAGGATACAAAGGCTAGGGGTGGTCAAGAGGCAACAAGATCTCCATCCTTCTCTCAAATCTAAGGTCTATAATCAAGATCAATCAATGTAAGACTCCCTCACCTGTGGTATAATAGTTCCTTTATGATTTTTAGCATGATATAAAGTTGGTTTTGGGATTTATATTGAAGAAACCATGATGTGTGACCCTATGACTTTCGGCCACTAGGGTTTTTGGGTCCAAAAGGATGTTAAAAATATTACTCTTGCTTTCTAATGTTTTTCCATGATGAGTATAAGTTAAAATGAGATTTTGAGAAATTTTGGGGTACCCTAGGATCTCCTAGGGTTTCGGCCAACACCTTGAACCCATGGGTAGGGTTGGATCTAAACCTTCAAGGATGTGTTTTGTGTATTATCATGCCATAAGGGAGATGGAGGGTGACTTATGTGAATTTTCACAAGGCTTTATGATCCTATAACTTTCGGCCAAGTAGGGGTCTAGGGCAACAAGTTAGGACTTCCCTCAAGCAAGGGTCCTAATGGCCCTATGGTAGGGTATGGTTGGTGTTTAATGTTTGATTGGGGTTTTTATGGAATTTTTCCATGCACTCATGGACTTGAAGGGTTTCGGCCAGCCTTGTGAAGAAGGGCTAAAGGTTAGGGTTAGCCCTAATCATGAGCCCTAATGGCTTCCTATGGTCTTGTAGGTAATGGGTGGTTGTTTCCTTACCTTATGCTATCTTACATGTTAATTGAATGATGGAACCCTTCCTTATAGGTTTTGGCCAAACAAAGTGGTTTAGGGTTTGAATGGAGTTAGGGTTTGAAGAATGATGGTTTGTGCCTTATTATGAAGTATATATATATAATGGTTCAAGCATGTGGTAGGAATTAAGTTACCTATAACCCTAACCTTAAGCACCATGTTCATGTTTGTATGTTTATGATTGGATGCCATGCTTATTAGGGTTTAATTATGAATGTCTTGGGTTCTATACCATGCACTTGAATGGTAGGTAGTATGTTTATGGAAGTCCTACTTATGTATGCTTAGGATGAATACCATGTTTATGTATGAAATGCAAATGGTTACCTTATGTATCATGATCATGCAATCTCTATGGATTAGGATAATTTCCTATGCAAACATGTCATGTTCAATGATTATAATGCAATGTTTACCTTATATGCCATGATCATGCAAGCACTAGGAATAAGAATGATGTTTATGGAAGTAGGCCATGTTCTATGAATGAAGATGCATGTTATGTTTATAAATGAAGATGCATGTTATGTTTATGAATGAAAGTGCATGTTATGTTTATGAATAAAGATGCATGTCATGTTATGAATAACGGCACGGTCGATGGTCGACGGTACGACGGTACGACGGTTTTGAGGACCAGTAACTGGGCCGGTAAATGGGTCGACAGATGGGCCGGGTCATTACGCATGCCATGTCTTATGAATGGAAATGCATGCCATGTTTTATGAATGAAAATGCATGCCATGTTTTATGAATGAAAATGCATGCCATGTTATGAATGAAGATGTATGCCATGTCTTACGAATGATGAAGCATGTAAAGTAGTTTACTTTATGAATGGGCTTGTACCGGACCGAAGTATGGGTCCAAGGGATGGGCACCTTAAGAACGCCCCGGTTCTGGACTACCGACTATGCTGTCCATGGTTCTGGCACTACCGAAGCTGTGCAATAGGGATGGGCACCTTAAGAACGCCCCGGTTGGGACTACCGACTATGCCGTCCTTACCCTAGTAGGTCGGGGCTCGCGACCTCGTATTTACTAGGGATGCGCGCTTATGATGTATGTATGTGGTACAAGCGGGGGACCCCAACAATGTGATGATTATGTTTAAGTATTTAAAAGTATGATTTTAAAAGTTAAGCATCCTTATGTATATGCATTAGACTCATGCATTCATGTTATGCATTATGCTATGATAGTAATGTCTTATACTTATGTTTCATGTCAAGAAATATGCATGACAGTAAACGATTTATGCTTATGGTTATGTTAAGAAGATGTCCATATGATATAATAGAAAGCATGCCTATGTTTATGTCATACAGGTTAGTTCATGCTTTATATTTATGTTTATGCCATGTATCAAGCATGTTAAGAATGTTTCTTTATGTTTATGTTTATGCCATGTATCAAGCATGTTAAGAATGTTTCTTTATGTTTATGTTTATGCCATGTATCAAGCATGTTAAGAATGTTAAGAATGTTTATGTTTATGCCATGTATTATGCTATGCTAAGTTGAATTATGTTCATGTTATGTCACGTATCATGCCATGTAAGTTTATTTATAGTTATGTTCAAGCATAAAGTTATGTTTATGTTTCATGTGCTTATGATTAAGTGATGAATGGTTTTAGTGAGTAGGAAAGAGTCTTACTAAGCCGACGTGCTTATAGTCTTATTTCCTTATACCGCAGATCACGCAAGGGGACAATAAGGAAGCGGCAGGAGAACAAGAATGTGTGTGTGTGGTAGTGACTTGGCCACGAAAATAATATGTTTACCGGTCTTATGCTAGAACTTTATGTTTGCTACTTATGTGTTTGAATAATGACTTATGCGACTATATGACATGGTGCTAAGTATGACCTGATGCTAAGTATGATATGATGCTAAGTATGAAGTTAATATGCCAAGTTCCCATATCATTATGTTAGGAATGGTAGTAGGGCATGTATGTGTAAGTCTTAAAGTTATTCCGCTGCCTTATGATGTCTACATGACCTAAGTATGTTAACGTAACGCCGCTTTATGGAAAGAAAAAAAAACGGGCGTTACAGTAACCTCTCCACAGCGTTTCAACAGAGATAAAGTTTTAAGCACAATGAAACACAAGAAGGATCTTACAGAGCACTTAGGACAGCAAGAACCCAAGCAAACTTCTCACCGAGCTCCACCCAGCGCAGATGTAACGCCCATTTTTTTTTTCATAAAGTGGTGTTATGCTAACATACTTAGGGCATGTGAGCATCGTAGGCAGCGGAATAACTTAAACTTACACATACATGCACCTAACTATCCTTGCTAACTTGGTGACATGGGAACTTATCATTTTAACATCATACTTAACATCATATCATAAAGTCACATTGTCATCTTTCAAGCACACAAGTAGCAAGTGTAAGTTGTTTAGACAACACCATCATAAAATTTGCATAAAACTTGTAATTATGTATTTCCTTAGCCAAGTCACTACCACACACATACATTCTTGCCCCTCCTGCTGCTTCCTTATTGTCCTCTCGCTTGATCTGCGGTATGAGGAAAATAAGACTATAACCACATAGTCTTAGTAAGACTCTTTCCTACTCACAAAAATCCATACGTCACATAAACATAAACATAATGCTTCAATCCTACATATCATAGCATATTTCTTATCATAAACATAAACACAATCATGGCATCATTCTTAACATGAACATAAATAAAATCATGGCATCATAATTTAGCATGAACATAAATAAAATCATGACATCATAATTTAGCATGAACATAAATAAAATCATGACATCATAATTTAGCTTGAACATAAAATTATGGCATCATAATTTAGTATGAACATAAATAAAATTATGGCATCATAATTTAGCTTGAACATAAAATCATGACATCATAATTTAGCATGAACATAAATAAAATCATGGCATCATAATCTAGCATGAACATAAACATAATCATGAGCATTCATTTGCTATCATGGCATAATTCTTAACATGACACATGGGCATATTCTTAACATAAACATAAGCATATAATTCGCTATCATGGCATAATGCATAGCATGAATGAATGCATGGGTTGAATGCATAGACATAAGGATGCTTAATTTAAAATCATACTTTCTTTTAAATACTTAAACATAATCATAACATCATTGGGGTTCCCGGCTTGTACCACATACATACTGTTGGACCGGTGCCATCGATAGAGGGGGGGTGAATATCGACCGTGAAAACTTTCGTGAGACTTTCGTAAAACTGGACTCAGAATATTAGTAGCGCAGCGGAAAACATAAAAATAAAAATAGAAAAGCAATACACAGTGGACACAGCAGGTTTATTTACTTGGTTCCCAACCCCCCAGGGTCAGTACGTCCAAGGCCTATGTACTCGGCGTTGAGTCCACTAATAGTCTCCTTTCCGGAATTTCCGGAGGCGGAGAAACCCGACTTACAGTGCAATATTACAAGCAATAATATGGAAAAATAAATACTGTAATTAATTACAAACCAAAACACAAAGTGTGAAGCTCGGCCGATCTGGACCTCCGAAGTGCCGCGCACTTCCTCCTGGAGCCTCCCGGTCGTAGAACCTCTTCTTTAGCGCATTGTCGTCGGTCGGAATGAATAGAATCACAGTTAGGAAGTGTGTTTGAAGCAGAGGGGTCGAGACCCCTTTTATAGCACTCCTGGGGGCGCCCCGGACGCTGGGGGCGCCCTGGAAGACTTGGTCAAACTTTATCTCTGCGTCTACTTCGCCGCAGCTGATAACAGCTTTGACCAGGGCGCCCCGGATCTTCCGGGCGCCCATCTTGAACCCAGTCAGCGCTTATCCACTGCTTCAGACTTGTAGCAACGAAACAGTGTTAATCCGGGCGCCCCGGATGCTCCGGGCGCCCCGGTTGACACTTATTTTGACTGCAGCACGAAAACAGCTTATTAGTACTGGCTGGGGGTGCCCCCCTTGCTGGGGGCGCCCTGGCTGCATGGGGGTGCCCCCCTGTGGGGGCGCCCTGGCTGCTGGGGGCGCCCCCAACACTGGGGGCCCCCTGGCAGCCAGTTTTCAGCCTACTTCATTTGCTTGCTTTGTCTTCTTCTCTTGGTACCTGCAAGATATATATATGCAAAGCAAGTATACATGAAATATTAATCTTACGAACTTGGTTCGGACTTCGGATTGGCACGTAATCCTAGGTCGAACCGACGCAAACTCTTACCCCCGAGAAAGCGCCTTTCACCTACTCCTTTCAGGAGACGGTTGCCGCCCGGTCCTTCGGGTGGACTTTTGCCTAGCCGCCCTTCGCTAGGTCTTGGATACCAAGCATCCCTTCGCTTGGTGCCTAGTAGCCCTTCGCTAGGTCTTGTTTCCCTGACAACCCTTCGTCAGGTTCCTAGCAGCCCTTCGCTAGGTCTTTTCTTTCTGGCAACCCTTCGCCAGAGCCTAGCAGCCCTTCGCTAGGTCTTTTTCGTTCTGGCAGCCCTTCGCCAGAGCCTAGCAGCCCTTCGCTAGGTCTTAGGGTTTCCATGCCTAGCTTGACTAGGACTTTTCTCAGGCTTAGGTTACTTCTCCTTCGCTCCCCTTTGTCTGTTCAACATATTACTGACTTAAGTACATTGTCAAACATTAAAACACGTAAAGGAGAACATCATTGATGCAACTTGCACCAACAATCTCCCCCTTTTTGATGTTTGACAATAACTTAAGTTAGATTGGTTTAAGGAGCTAAATTACTATCCTTGGGATAGAAAAACTAAAAGGTATAGGTTTTGGGAGAGTAAAAAATTTTCTAACTGAAAAAAAATTCTAACTTAAGCACTCTCTCCCCCTTTGTCATGCATCAAAAAAACTTGCATCAACAATAAAAACTTTGAATTTTTGTTTTCAAAATACTTAGTGCAATTTTGTTTTTTTTTTAAAAATTGCATAAATTTGAAAAATGCTCTTGGTTTAAAATATAAGTACTTTGAAAAGATGATTTGTAAGGAGTGCAAGTACTTTTAAAAGATTATTTAAATCCCTTTTTGAAAAAATAAGTATATTTTTTTGAGAAATTAAGTACTTAACAATACATTTGAAAATAATTTTTTTTTTAAGATTAAGAATATTGGTTTTGAAAGACATAAGTACCTTTTTTTTTTTTTGAAAATATTTTACTTGATTGAGTTTCTTTTCCAGTCTGACACCATCCTAGGAAACCTTGTTGACCACAAGGGCATTTCCTAAGTGTCCTGGAAAGTTTTCAAACAAGTAAATATTATTATAACTTTTTTAAGAAAAATGATAATATTTCACAAAGTATGTGCTGAAAAACTGTGTGAATTTTGAAGATCTAATATTTTACTTAACTTGGTCTATTTTCCAGTCTGACACTATCCTAGGAAACCTTGTTGACCACAAGGACATTTCCTAAGTGTCCTGGGAATTTTCCAACCTAAGTAACTATTATTTCAAAATCATTTCATAAGTCACACAAATTTTAACAAGTGGTATTTTGAAAAACATAGATTTTTAGTATTTTAAAAGCATGTAATTGAATAATTCTTTTAATTTGACCTCCCCCTGAACTTGACTCAGTCCTGGGAAGCTTGTTGACCACAAGTACTCTTCCTTTGAGTCTTAAGGTTTGATTCAAATCAAAGGAATTTTCTAATAATAAAAAATAGTTTAAGACTTGAAAAAAATTTGACTCAGACTCCCCCTAAATCTGACACATCCTAGGAGTCCTTTTTAGATTATGAAGTGGACCTTCCTCTGTGTCTTTAGGGTTTATCAGAATCAAAAGAACAGGTAAACATTTGATTTTTGCAATAGGTAAAATCTTTTTCGAAAAGCCACAAGTGATAACGATTAAAGCATGATTTTCGAAAAGATATTTTCAAATAATAGTAATGTTTTTAAAGTGCAGTTTGAAAGATATGAAAAGCACTCCCCCTGCATCAATGCCGTTTGACTCTATCTAAGTGCCCTAAGGAACTTTAGTGCTGTCCTAAGAGGCTTGTGTCTAATTGCGTGAGTCAATCAATTTTTGAAAACAATATACCTTTTTGAAAAATGTGTAATATATATAATCAATCAGACAAGCATGAATTCTATAAAAACATTATTATGTTAAAGCTCTATTTTGAAAATATATTTTTAGGAAAATATTCTAACAATTTTGAAAAACAATTTTGAAAAATATTTTTCAATTCATTAGTCCTTAACATCTCACCCATTTTAGATGTATCAATACAACAAGCATGATTGCCTTATAGGTGTATTGTGAGATGCTTGAATCATTTTCCATTATTAAATCTAAGATTTAATTGAAATTTGTGTTAGATTCGAATTTGACAAAAGATAATTTGAATTTGAATTTCAGAAATTGGCTTCCAGGTCTTGGCGAGGCACTAGGCCTTCTTTGGCCGTAGCCTTATGGGATCATCCACCCTTTCCTTGACAAAGCCTTTTAATGAAATTTCATTTTCAAATTAAATTAGGTCATTTTCTTGTCTAACTAGCTTGGGTCTTGGATCGGTAGCTTCGGCTGGTTTCACCAGTCTAAAGAGACCAAGTAGACTTGATCTTATTAGAGTTGGTTTCCCCAACGTACTATCATCTCACCTCCTCCCAATACTATGTTGCCAAATTTCAATTATCTTTTTCTTATGACCTTTCTAAATTATGCATAAAAATTAAATATGAATGACATGTCATATATTTTAAAGGAAAATAGCAAATGCATGGCATGACAATTATGCATGAGTCAAATAAGTCAAGACATTTTATTTTTGTTTCTAAGAATGTATCAAATTCTCGATTTGATACATATCGTGTGAACCTGCGAATATGTCAACCCACTTTGACATATTTGATTTTATTGAATTAATTGTTGCGGTTTGGGTAAGGTTTTAGTTTGGTTCAGGTTTAAGTGATTTATGATTGGATTTAGTTGAATTAAAATTGAGTTAATTTGAATTTAATTGAATTAAAGTTGAGTTAATTTGAATTTAATTGAAAAGTGAATTAATTTGAATTAATTGAATTAAAGTGAATTTATTGAATTAATTTGAATTTAATTGAATTTAAGTGGATTAATTCGAATTATTTGAATTTAATTGAATTTAATTGAATTTAAGTGGATTAATTTGAATTATTTGAATTTAATTGAATTTAATTTAAGTGGATTAATTTGAATTAAATTGAATTTAATTTAAGTGGATTAAATCGAATTTAATTGAATTTAATTGATTTTAAGTGGATTAATTCGAATTATTTGTTGCTTTAATTGAAGTTTAATTGAATTAAATTGATTTAATTGAGGTTTAATTGAATTAAATTGATTTAATTGAAGTTTAATTGAATTAAATTGATTTAATTGAAGTTAAATTGATTTAATTGAAGTTTAATTGAATTAAATTGTTTTAATTAAAGTAAGTTTGAATTAAATTGATTTAATTGAAGTTTAATTGAATTAAATTAATTAATTAAAGTTAGTTTGAATTAAATTGATTTAATTGAAGTTTAATTGAATTAAATTAATTAATTAAAGTTAATTAGTTTAATTAAAGTTTAATTGAATTAAATTGATTTAATTGAAGTTTAATTGAATTAAATTGATTTAATTAAAGTTAATTTGAATTAAATTGATTTAATTGAAGTTTAATTGAATTAAATTGATTTAATTAAAGTTAATTTGATTAATTAAAGTTTAATTGAGTTTAATTGAATTAATTAAGATGAATTAATTAAGATATAATTGATTTAATTAAGATTTAATTTGAATTTAATTAGGATTTAATTTGAATTTAATTAAGATTTAATTTGAATTTAATTAAGATTTAATTTGAATTTAATTAAGATTTAATTTGAATTTAATTAAGTTTTAATTTGAATTAATTCGAAATTAATTAAGGTTTAACTTTTTTTTGAGATTATTATGATTAATTAATAATTGTGGGTTTAAATTCATCATTTTCATTATTTCAAAAATTTCTTCTTCATTTTTATCTTTCTTTTCAAGTTTTTCTAATAATTTTGATTTATTTGAATTTTTGTAATTTTTATTGATTATGGCCTTTATCTTAGATAGTTCCATATCCTCTTTAAGATTTGATTTTTCAATATCCTTACAGTAGGTGGAGTAAATTGGGCCTCTAATTAAGGTTTCAGGATTATCTAAGGGGATAATTAAATTATTATCTAAAAAGATATCATCTTCAGAGTTATCCTTATAATTATCTTTAGAATTATCCTTATAATTTTTGGAATTAATTTTAAGATTTTCTGAATTAAATTCTGGATTAAATTTAGAATTCTCAAATTCGAATTTAGAATTATACAATGGATTTTCGAATTTGAATTTGTAATTATCTGAAGGATTTTCTGACTTAGAATTATCCTTAAGATTTTTGAATTCAACTTTATCCTTAGGATTTTCAAATTCGAATTTGGATTTATCCTTAGGATTTTCGAATTTGAATTCGGATTTAGTTTCAGATTTAGATCCAGAATTAATTGTATCATTATCTGTAGAATTATCAGAATTTATTTTAGATTTAATATTAGAATTAATCTTAGCAATTATTGAATTGGTATCAATAATTAAATAGTTAATTTTGGATATTTTAATCATATCCGTATTTTCTAATTTTTCATGCAAAATATTTAATCTACCATGCAGTAAATTTAATTTAACAGAAAAATTGACTGAATTATCTAAGGACAGTGCAGGAAATTGTAAAACTTTTGGAACGTAAATCTTACGTACCTTCGCCGGACACTTGCTTTTGTAGTGTCCGTACTTCTCACATTTGAAACACTGTACGTGACTTTTGTCCCTCCGGTTTCCTGGCGCTGGTACCTCCTTTGCCGCCGGTGACGAACGATTCTTACGAGTAGGGCACTGATTTTTATAGTGCCCTCTCTCCCTGCACGTGAAACAGATAATATGGAATTTGAAAATGGACATTTTAAAATTAAAAATACCTGATTCACCCCTGAGCTCCCCCTCAACTCCTGGCGTCGTTGCTCCGTCGGCGGTTAGTCCGGTGAAGAGCGGCTCGGCTCTGATACCACTTGTTGGACCGGTGCCGTCGATAGAGGGGGGGTGAATATCGACCGTGAAAACTTTCGTGAGACTTTCGTAAAACTGGACTCAGAATATTAGTAGCGCAGCGGAAAACATAAAAATAAAAATAGAAAAGCAATACACAGTGGACACAGCAGGTTTATTTACTTGGTTCCCAACCCCCCAGGGTCAGTACGTCCAAGGCCTATGTACTCGGCGTTGAGTCCACTAATAGTCTCCTTTCCGGAATTTCCGGAGGCGGAGAAACCCGACTTACAGTGCAATATTACAAGCAATAATATGGAAAAATAAATACTGTAATTAATTGCAAACCAAAACACAAAGTGTGAAGCTCGGCCGATCTGGACCTCCGAAGTGCCGCGCACTTCCTCCTGGAGCCTCCCGGTCGTAGAACCTCTTCTTTAGCGCGTTGTCGTCGGTCGGAATGAATAGAATCACAGTTAGGAAGTGTGTTTGAAGCAGAGGGGTCGAGACCCCTTTTATAGCACTCCTGGGGGTGCCCCGGACGCTGGGGGCGCCCCGGAAGACTTGGTCAAACTTTATCTCTGCGTCTACTTCACCGCAGCTGATAACAACTTTGACCAGGGCGCCCCGGATCTTCCGGGCGCCCATCTTGAACCCAGTCAGCGCTTATCCACTGCTTCAGACTCGTAGCAACGAAACAGTGTTAATCCGGGCGCCCCGGTTGACACTTATTTTGACTGCAGCACGAAAACAGCTTATTAGTACTGGCTGGGGGCGCCCCCCTTGCTGGGGGCGCCCTGGCTGCATGGGGGTGCCCCCCTGTGGGGGCGCCCTGGCTGCTGGGGGCGCCCCCAACACTGGGGGCGCCCCCAACACTGGGGGCCCCCTGGCAGCCAGTTTTCAGCCTACTTCATTTGCTTGCTTTGTCTTCTTCTCTTGGTACCTGCAAGATATATATATGCAAAGCAAGTATACATGAAATATTAATCTTACGAACTTGGTTCGGACTTCGGATTGGCACGCAATCCTAGGTCGAACCGACGCAAACTCTTACCCCCGAGAAAGCGCCTTTCACCTACTCCTTTCAGGAGACGGTTGCCGCCCGGTCCTTCGGGTGGACTTTTGCCTAGCCGCCCTTCGCTAGGTCTTGGATACCAAGCATCCCTTCGCTTGGTGCCTAGTAGCCCTTCGCTAGGTCTTGTTTCCCTGACAACCCTTCGTCAGGTGCCTAGCAGCCCTTCGCTAGGTCTTTTCTTTCTGGCAACCCTTCGCCAGAGCCTAGCAGCCCTTCGCTAGGTCTTTTTCGTTCTGGCAGCCCTTCGCCAGAGCCTAGCAGCCCTTCGCTAGGTCTTAGGGTTTCCATGCCTAGCTTGACTAGGACTTTTCTCAGGCTTAGGTTACTTCTCCTTCGCTCCCCTTTGTCTGTTCAACATATTACTGACTTAAGTACATTGTCAAACATTAAAACACGTAAAGGAGAACATCATTGATGCAACTTGCACCAACACATACATCATATGCGCGCATCCCTAAGTAAATACGAGGTAGCTAGTCTCGACCTACTAGAGTAAGGACAGCTACGGTAGTCCTAGAACCGGGGCGTTCTTAAGGTGCCCATCCCTGTTGGACAGCTTCGGTAGTCCCAAAACCGTGGACAACATAGTCGGTAGTCCAAAACCGGGGTGTTCTTAAGGTGCCCATCCCTTGGACCCATACTTCGGTCTGGTACAAGCCCATTCATAAAGTAAAATAACTTTACATGCTTCATCATTCATAAGACATTCATAACATACTTAGACATAGCATAGCTTTGTTACATGAAGCATGACATAGAGCGTACTTGACCTTTCATTGTTCATACTTAATGCATAGCATCATGATGCCTTAAAGGCATGAGCATTATCTTCATTCATAAAACATGGCATGCATCTTCATTCATAAAACATGACATGCTTACATAAAACATCATTCTTGTTCATAGTGCTTGCATTAACTTCATTCATAAACATGGCATGCTTACATAAATTATCATTCTTGTTCATAGTGCTTGCATGATCATGGCATATAAGGTAAGCATTGCATTATATTCATTAAACATGACATGTTTACATAGACCATTGTCCTAATCCATAGAGCTTGCATGATCATGATACATAAGGTAAGCATTGCATTTCATACAGAAGCATGGTATCCATCACAAGCATGCATAGGTAGGACTTCTCTAAAGATGCTACATACTATCTAAGTGCATGGCATAGAACATAAGTCATTCATGAACAAACCCTATTAAGCATGGCATCTAACATAAACATATCAAACATGAAACATAACACTTGAGGTTAGGGTTATAGGTAACATACTTTCTACCACATGCTTGAACCTATATATATATACATCATAATAAGCCATAAACAATCATTCTTGAAACCCTAGCTCCACCTAAACCCCAATCAAGTGGCTTGGCCGAAACTTGTAAGGAAGGGGCTCCATCATTCAAGTGATATGTAAGGTAGCATAGGAAAAGGAAAAGACCATACATTACTCATAAGGCCATAAGAAGCTATTAGGGCTCATGTTTAGGGTTAACCCTAACTGTTGGGACCGGGTGCATGTTGACATGGATACGGGTTCGTAATTTTAAAATTTAATTACGTACAGCGGAAGGTTTAGCATAAATAATTTCTCAAATTATTTTAACCACGTATCCAGCATGCAACCTTATGTTGTGGAGACATGATCATACATTTAAAATTTTACAGAAAGTAAACTAATTTACTTAATATCTCGCGTAACTCGTAGAAAGGGATGAGATCCAACCGTAGTGTCCCTTGGAAGCTCCGCCTCTATTCGCGTCCACGCCGAGTTTTCTTTGGGATGACTTCGCAATGCCACGAGTTTCGTGCCGACAAGAACTACTAGATTCTCCAAAGGCACGACAAGAATACCAAGAGAGAGATGGAAAACTAACCACCAAACGAAGAACAGAATCAAGATTCCGGGAGGAAGGAAGGAGTTGCGCCTGCTTCTTCTTCTTCTTCGACAGCTTCTTGGTGGAGGAAGCTCACGGCAACCAAAGGGAGGGTCTCTAGGGCCGGCGCCACTAGAGGAGGGAGAGGGAGAGAAGGAGAGGAAGAGAGGCTAGGCAAGAATCCTTGATCTCTTGGATTGATTTTCAAGCCTTGCCTTGGTACCTTTATATAGTAGCCTCTTAATCGCCAAGTCTCCTTTTAACGGAATAAATTTTTCATAAGAAATTTATCTTATAAATTTTTCTATGAATTATTCCGTTATGCCAAGTTTTTATTATAACTTTATTTATAATAAAAACAACTATGTCTCCCCTTTTATTATGGAAAGAAATTTCTTTATATAAATTCTTTATATAAATTTCTTTATCATGGTAAATCAATCCATTATTGATTTTATAAAATAAAATAAACCAATCTAAGGTTTATTTTAATTTCCATGAAAATAAATTTCTTTATATAAATTTCTTTATATAAATTTTTTTATCCATAATTTCATAAAACAAACCACGTGCGGTTTATTTTATAATTTGAAACAAACAATTTGGTTCTCCCTTTTTTATTGTGGCCGGCCAAACAAAGAGGGCGGGGACCCTCTTTGGCGGCCAAACCAAGCCATGACCTCACGAATTAAACTCATTTAATTCGTCCAATAAGTCTTCAAAAGACTTAGCCATTTTATGCTTCCGATGCGTCTCTGAAAAATTCAGATTCGACTTATCTCTCTTGATCGGAAAATCCAATTTTCAACTCGTTTTAAATCCCTCGGATCACTCGTAGTGCGTGTGACTAAATAGGTTTTCGATTTATGTTGGTCGTCTATAATTAACCAATTATAGAATGATCATGAGTGGCACCTAGTAGTACATCATGATCCCCAATTAATAGAAAGATCAACGGTTGACCTCAGAAATAATTCTAAAACCTTTCAGCAGCTATAATGAGTCATGCCCCATTCCCTTCACCATCTTATACCCACTTGGTTCGGGACACGGTCTATGTGTGTTAGTCCCCACTAGGCTGACTACGTCACACCTAGCCCACGCAATGTCTTTCTCGTCCAACGGATTCTAATTACTCTCATGTTTCTTAGAGATTCACACTCAGAACATGTTATGCTCTGGCCAGAGGCTTCGAGTAACAATCCGACGATAGGCCTTGGGTATACATCTCCTCGCAAGGAGTGGTAAATCCTTTATAGGCTGTTCAAACATCTTCGGGCACTTTGGCTTATACCCAACTATCCTGGGTCCATACCTCCTTGGAGATGCTTGCTTAAGATGTCAAAGTATAAGTCTTCATGACCACGATGACTTGAACACCGCAAGTCAAAGGAACATCGCACTTAAGCTGCAGTAAGAACTTCATTGACATATCTGTATGTAGATTACCATATGAAGTCTTACAGCTAGTCACTCCAATGAACTAGTTCCCTTAACTAGCATTCATGTTTATCTCCGGACATCCCAATGTCACCAGCCAGTGAGAATCAGCTGATTAGAGAATAACCCATGCTAGTCTTAACAGAATTGATAGTGTCCGTATTTATCAATTCATCGACTAGGGACAATTTCAATACTTCACAATTACACATGTAGAGATAATCACTAGTTGTGAATTCATCACAAATTCTCTCATGCTGTGAATTATATTACGGACATTCAGTAAATGAGTTTAAGATCTCAATCAAATACACGAACATGTATACTCAAATAGTGAATTATTCATTTATTAAAGTAAATGATTACAATCATAAGGTGATTGCCTTAGGATACTTCTCTCATATTACTAACAAACTCCCATTTGGCCTAATGTCAATCTCTACGGTATCCAATACCACAAGCTCTAACATGACCCTCAAACTTGCTTTGAGGCAAGGCCTCAGTTAAAGGATCCGCTAAATTCCTTTCAGTGGGAATTTTCTCAATTTGTATATCATTCCTACTTATAATCTCTCTGATCAGATGATAGCGGCGAAGCACGTGTTTGGATCGCTGATGAGACCTTGGTTCCTTTGCTTGTGCAATAGCTCCATTTTTGTCACAGTAAACTGGTATTGCTTCATCAATGGTTGGAACTACACCAAGTTCCGAGACAAACTTCTTGATCCAGACTGCTTCTTTTGATGCTTCCGAAGCCGCAATATATTCCGCTTCCGTGGTAGAATCCGCTACAGTGACTTGCTTGGAACTCTTCCAACTTATTGCGCCTCCATTCAAAGTAAATACGTATCCAGACTGAGATTTGGAGTCATCCTTATCTGTCTGGAAACTGACATCTGTATACCCACGTATTACCATATCTCCTTCTCTATATATTAGGAACACATCCTTAGTTCTTCTTAAGTACTTAAGGATTGTCTTGACAGCCGCCCAATGATCCATTCCTGGATCAGACTGGTATCTGCTTGTGATGCTCAGAGCATACGATACATCGGGCCTAGTACATAACATAGCATACATGATAGATCCTATCGCGGATGCATAAGGAATCTTATTCATGCAAATCCTCTCGTCTTCTTTGCGCGGACACATAGACTTTGAAAGGTTGATCCCATGCCTGATGGGAAGGTAACCTTTCTTGGATTCTGACATACTAAACCTTTTTAGCACTCGATCTATATATGTAGACTGCGAAAGACCAAACAACTGTTGTGATCTATCTCTGTAGATTCTAATCCCAAGGATATAGGTTGCTTCTCCCAGGTCTTTCATGGAGAATGTTTTGGACAACCAAATTTTAACCGACTGTAAGACTGATATATCATTTCCTATAAGCAATATGTCATCGATATATAGTACTAGGAATACGACTGCACTCCCACTAACCTTCTTATACACACAAGGTTCGTCAGGATTTTGTGAGAAATCAAACTCTTTGATTGTCTCATCAAAATGGATGTTCCAGCTTCTGGATGCTTGCTTCAGTCCATATATGGATCGTCGAAGCTTGCATATTTTGGTTTTATCAACCGATGTGAAACCTTCAGGTTGTATCATGTATACATCCTCAAGCAGGTTTCCATTAAGGAAAGCTGTTTTCACATCCATTTGCCATATCTCATAATCATAATGAGCTGCTATGGCCAGGAGCATCCGAATGAATTTAAGCATAGCTACTGGCGAATAGGTTTCGTCATAATCAATTCCTTGTTTCTGACGATATCCTTTTGCCACTAATCTAGCCTTAAAGGTAACAACATTACCTTCCATGTCGGTTTTCTTCTTGAAAACCCACTTGCACCCTATGGGCTTAATCCCTTCAGGTGGGTTAACCAAGTCCCATACTTGATTTTCGTACATGGAATCCATTTCCGACTTCATGGCTTCAAGTCATTTGTCCCTTTCTGAACTTTTCAGAACATCTTCATAACTGATAGGTTCGTCATCGCTTATGAGTAACACGCCGTTCGATTCACTTATGAGAAATCTGTATCTCTCTGAAATTTTACGTGTGCTATCAGACCTACGAAGAGGTGGTGTTGTTTTAGGTTCAATTGATAGCTCATCATTATGAGTTATTGGTTGTGGGTCTAGACTAGGTGTCTCTGTAATGTCTATTGGAGTTTCTTGAACTTCATCAAGTTCAATGTCACTCCCACTGTTTTCTTGTAAATGAAATTCTTTTTCCAAAAATACAGCATGCCTTGAAACAAACACCTTTTGTTCCAAGGGATGATAGAATTGGTAACCCTTCGTTTCCTTAGGGTATCCAATAAATAGACATTTATCAGACTTAGCATCCAATTTGTCTGATACAGTCCCCTTCACATAAGCAGGACAACCCTATTGTAACGCCCGCTTTTATTTTTTATTTTTCCATAAGCGGCGTTACGTTAACATGCTTAGGGCATGTAGACATCATAAGGCAGCGGAATAACTTTAACTTATACATGCCCTGTTACCATTCTTACTTAATGACATGGTAACCTTAGCATATTAACTTTAAACTTAAGCATCATATCATGTCATACATAATATCATATCATAAGGTTCCAGAAGTCATTATTCAAACATATAAGTAACCAAGGTGAAGTTCTAGCATAAACAGTAAACATATGGTTTCCTGGGCCAAGTCACTACTACACACATGCGTTCTTGCCCTCCTGCTGCTTCCATCATTGTCCCCTTGAATGATCTGCGGTATAAGGAAATAAGACTATAAGCACACAGGCTTAGTAAGACTCTTTCCTACTCACAAAATCATTCATCATTCATCATCTCATAATGAGCACATGAAAACATTAACATACTTAGTGCTCTACATAGAACATAACATCTTAACTCACTTATCGTATACATAGCATGGCATGAACATAAACATAGTAAACATTCTAAGCATGGCATGATACATGGCATAAACATGAACATAGTGAACATTCTGAGCATGGCATAATACTTGGCATGAACATAAACATAGGAAACCTTCTAAACATGGCATGATACATGACATAAACATAAACATAGGGAACATAGACATGGTGAACATAATACTTGGCATGAACATAAACATAGTGAACGTTCTTCCTATCATAACATATGAACATTTTCTTAACATCATCATGGCATAGATTATTTATTCTCATGCAGATTTCTTAACATGAAGCGTAAGCATAAAAATCTTATCATCATAGCATAATGCATAACATGAATGGATGCATGAGTGGAATGCATATACATAAGGGATGCTTAACTTTTAAAACATACTTTTAAATGCTTAAACATAATCATCATAACATCATTTGGGGTCCCCGGCTTGTACCACATACATACATCATAGCGCGCATCCCTAGCAAGTCCGAGGTCGCGAGCCCCAACCTACTAGGGTAAGGACAGCATAGTCGGTAGTCCCCGAACCGAGGCGTTCTTAAGGTGCCCATCCCTGTTGCACAGCTTCGGTAGTGCCAGAACCGTGGACAGCTTCGGTAGTCCAAAACCGGGGCGTTCTTAAGGTACCCATCCCTTGGACCCATACTTCGGTCCGGTACAAGCCCATACATAAAGTAAAATACTTTTCATGTTTCATCATTCATCAGACATTCATAGCATAACCATGTTACATAAAGCATGACTTAACACATGCTTGTCCTTTCATTGTTCATTCTTATTGCATAACATCATGATGCCTATAAGGCATGAGCATTATCTTCATTCATAAACATGGTATGCATCTTCTTTCATAATCATGACATGCATCTTTATTCATACATCATGGCATGCATCATTCTTATCATGAACATGAACATTACATACTTATCATGGCATCGTCCTTATCATGAACTTAACATATCATACCTATCATAGCGTCATTCTTATTGTGAACATAACCCTATCATACTTATCATGGCATTATTCATATCCTGACCATAAACCTATCATACTTGTCATGGCATCATTCATATAACTTAGCAGGGTTCTCTACATCACATAAGCATACATAGGTAGGATTTCCATAACATTCTACCTACCATTCACATACATGGCCTAGAACATAAACATTCATGGTAACCCTATTAAACATGGCATCCAATCATAAACATAAACATAAAGGCATAAAACATGATGCTTAAACATTAGGGTTATGGTTAACATGATTTCTACCACATGCTTGATCCTATACATATAAATACTTTATGGTAAGCATGAACCATCATTCTTTGGACCCTAACTCCACCCCAAAACCTAAATCCAAGGCTTGGCCGAAACTTCAAGGTGGAGTTCCATCAATTCCATGAACATGTAATATAGCATAAGGTAAAGGGCAACCATACATCATTTATAAGACCATAGGAAGTCATTGGGCTCATGATTAGGGTTAACCCTAACCATTAGGCCACTTCCCTAGGCCTGGCCGAAACTTATAAGGCCATGGGGAGTATGGAAAAATTCCATTAAAATCCCCAATAATTCATGAAACACTAATCACATCTTACCATAGAGCCATTGGAGCCCTTACTTGAAATAAATCTTAACTTTTACCCCATTAACCCTTTTTGGCCGAAACTTGTAGAGTCCCAAGGCCATGTGAAAATTCACATAATCACCTTCCATCACCCTTATATCATGGCAACACATAAAACATATGCTTGAAGTTAAAGACTCAACCCTAACCCTTGGGTCCTTGGGGTTGGCCGAAACCTTTAGGGCCTATAGGGTACCCCAAAAATTCTCAAAAATTGTATTTAACAACTAAACATACTGAGAAAACATTAAACAACATTTTGGAGATTTTTAGTATCATTAAGGACCCTTAAACATTGTGGCCGAAACCTTAGGGTATCCTAGGGTGCTTACTTTGTTTCTTTCATGTTGGCCGAAACCCTAGGGTGTCCTAGGATACTCCAAAAATTCCTAAAAATTATACTTAACCTCTAAACATCATAAGGGAACATTACATAGCATTATACAGATTTTTAGCATAATTATAAACCTTAAAATCATGGTGGCCGAAACCCTTAAGCATAAGGTTCTTGGTTTTCTTTCCTTTCAACATCAAATCCAAAAACCAACCACTATATCATACTAAAAATCATGAAAATCATCAGGAACTATTATACCACAGGTGAGGGAGTCTTACTTTGGGATTTCTTGATTTTTAGACCTTAAAAGAGAAAGAACTTGTAGAACTCTTGACCCTTGATCCCTCCTTGCCCTTGTTGTCTTGGAAGGAACCTAGATCTTGGAGATGTGGAGTTTTTCCAAGGGGAAAACCCTCTAAGAGTGATCGGCTAGAATGAGGGAGGAAGAGAGGAGGAAATGCAATTGAAGGAAGAGAGAAAGAAACTCCCAAACCCCCCTATTTATCATCCATTAAAGAGGTAAATGAAGAGTCTCTCCATGACCCTTCATCTTCTTCTTAATCTTAACCTATATCCACTTCATTTCCTCATAGAAATCCCTTGCTAGGTGAGTTGGTTAAGGCTTACATGGTTGTACAAGAGGTCCAAGGTTCAATCCTTGGCTCATGCACCTTTATTTTTATTTTATTTTTATTTCATTTATTTTATTATTTTTATTTTCTAAATTCCGAAAATCCCCCTAAAATCACCCATAATTATGCTAATATTCCTAAATAAAATTCTTTTATATTTATATTAATTTTACCTACATTATATTAATTTTACCTAATTAATACCCATTTTTGGAGCCCATTTAAAGCTCATTAGTACCTAATTTCTCCATTAAAATAGAAAAATTAGGCTAAAACTTACCCATAATCATGCTAATATGCCTAATTAAATCCTATTTATATTTATACTAATTATTACCGAAATCCACCTATAATCATGGTACTAAAAAGCCCACATAAAGCCCATTAGTACTTAGTTTTCTCAATTTAAATGAGAAAACATGGATTTTCTAGGCCAAAGTTCTCCTTAATATTTCTAGGTCCCTTGGAAAATTATCTAGACATGCTTAATATTTTAAGAAAATATTAAAAGAATTTTCTGGGTCCTCGAACTTAAAATAACTCCGGGTACTTGCGCCTCATCTCGTCCTCGCGCTCCCAGGTAGCTTCTTCGAACCGTTGACTTTGTCATAGGACCTTGACTAAGGGCACTTCCTTACTCCTCAGCTTCTTGATTTCCCTATCCAAAATCCAGATGGGTCTGCTCTCATAGCTTAGGTCCTCTTGCACTTGCACCGTCTGTGGCTCGATCACTTGGTCCATATTTGGGATACACTTTTTCAGCAGGGACACATGGAATACGTTATGGATAGCTGACATCTCTGGAGGCAGCTCCAGCTCATATGCCACCTTACCGACTCTTTTCAGAATCAGGTACGGCCCCACATAGCGCGGTCTTAGTTTTCCTTTCTTCCCAAATCTGGTCACTCCCTTCATAGGAGCCACTTTGAGAAATACCCAATCTCCAGCATTAAATTCTAGTGGTCTACGCCGGACATCGGCATAACTCTTCTGCCGGCTCTGAGCAGTCTCTATCCGTCGTCGAATATTCTGTATAGCCCGGGTGGCGCTATCGATAACCTCCGTTGTGAGCCCCATTTCCTTCTTTTCACCACCCTCGTACCAGCAAATCGGAGACCTACATCTCCTCCCATACAAGGCTTCATAAGGTGCCATTCCGATAGTAGCTTGATAGCTATTATTGTAAGCGAATTCCGCCAAGCATAGATATCGACACCAACTTCTCTTGAAATCCAGGGCACAAGCTCTCAACATATCTTCCAATATCTGATTCACCCGTTCAGTTTGGCCGTCCGTCTGAGGGTGAAAGGCGGTGCTAAATCGCAATTTAGTGCCGAGAGACTTCTGTACGCATTCTCAAAAATGCGAAGTAAAGCGACCATCCCTATCTGAGATGATGGTCATGGGAACTCCATGAAGCCTACTTACTTCCTTGACATATAATTGAGCCAGTTGCTCAATCGAGTAAGTCATCTTGATCGCTAAGAAGTGAGCAGACTTTGTCAGCCTATCCACAATCACCCAAATTGCATCATATCCATTTGTAGTCCTGGGAAGCCCTGAAATGAAATCCATAGAGATGTCTTCCCATTTCCACTCTGGAATCGGGAGTGGCTGCAGAACTCCCCCGGGTCGCTGATGTTCTACTTTCACTTGCTGACAGGTCATGCAAGTACTAACTGTTGGGACCGGGTGCATGTCGACAAGGATACGAGTTCGTAAAATTTAAAATTTTTACGTGCAGCGGAAGAGTTTGCATAAAATAATTTCCTAAATTATTTTAACTTCGTATCTAGCATGCAATCTTATGGTGTGTTGACATAATCATAAAATAAAACTTTGCAGAAAAGTAAACTTATTTACTAAGTACCTCTCGTAACTCGAAGTAAGGGACGAGATCCAACCGTAGCGTCCCTTGGAAGCTCCGCCTCTATTCGCGTCCACGCCGAGTTCTCTTCGGGATGACTTCACAAAGTCACGAGTTTTGTGCCGACGAGAACTACTAGATTCTCGGAAGGCACAACTAGAAGAATAAGAGAAATAATGGAAAAACTAACCAACGAAGTAACGGAATCAAATTCCGAGAAGAGAGGAGTCGCTATCCGCTTCTTCTTCTTCGTCTTCGAGTTCTCCTCCTTCTTCAAAGCTCACGGCAAACACCCTTGTTGGTGTTGTGGTTGGGCGCCGGCCCTAGAGAGGCTAGGGTGCGCCGGCCCTAAGGGAGGAAGAAGAGGAGGAGGAGAGGAGATTAAGAGAAAGAGAGAGGGAGTAATTAATCTCTTAATTAGTTAGGAATAAGGGCTAGCCTTTGGTTCCTTTATATAGTATCAACTCCTTTGCTAAGTCTCCCTCTAAACCGAATTAACGGAATTAGTTATAAGAAATTTATCTTATAAAATTTCTTATTAATTATTCCGTTTAAACCGAGTCTTTATTATAAACCAATTTATAATAAAACTAATTCTTTTTCTCTTTAAATTATGGAATAAATTTTTATAAGAAATTTATAAACTTTCTTATTATGGAAAAAATCAATTCATAATTGATTTTATAAAATTAAAATAAACCAATTCATGGATTATTTTGTTAGACATTCTAGGCCGCAAAAACCGCTTTTTACGTTGCGGAAACCCCAGAAGTTCGGCCACGGGATCCGTGCGAACATAAAATAAATTACGAGTACGAGTTTCACTACTAAATCTACATTAGATCTACATGATAGAACCATTACCCTTGATGCGTAGCCCTTCGCTTTCCCGCTTGTCCAAAAGCCGCCGGATCTCGTAGAGTATCAAGGCAGACACTCCTCTATATGTATCCACGCGAACAAAATAGATGGATCAAAACCTTAGGTGTGCTAGCACCTTCTCGGTTTCGACAAGAGGAGAAGTAGAGCAAGATCTTCAAAAAGAAAATCTAAAAAGGAAGAAGAAGAGCCACTTACAAAAAAGGGAACCAAAATCCCTTTTTGTTCACCCTTGGTGGCCAGCCACTTAATGGCCATTAATGGCCATTAAGTGGCCGGCCATAACATGCCATAACCTCCTCCATTTGAATTCAAATTCAAATGGGAGGGGTTACCACCTTGGAAATGATGTGGCATACACATTTAGTCAAAAACCAAGCCAAGTCATCACTTGGTCAATTCAAGGTGAGGTGATTTTTGGTCAAGTCAAACTTGCCTTTTATGGACTTTCCATATTTAGTCAAGTCAAACTTGACTCCATTTCTTCTCCCATGTCAAGTCTAACTTGAAGTGGAACCAAGTCAAGTCAAACTTGATTTGGATTTAGGTCAAATCAAACTTGCCTTTTATGGACTTTCCATATTTAGTCAAGTCAAACTTGACTTCAATTTTCTCCATCTATTTGTCCTTTGCGTGTGACCCTATAGGTTCTTGTAACGTTGGCAATGCTTCTAACCTCTTAGAAACATAAGCAATGAGCGGTATCTAGCAACACATCATTGCTACCCAAGTTACAAGAATGTTGAGATCCAACATCACCTTGTGACTAATAATTGTGACTCTCACAATATATGATAATGTCCCTCTATCCTTGATATCTAGATTGACTCAATTGAGGCATAGACCGTGTCATCCTCGAGTCAATCTATATCTTGAACTCCAAGTAGACTCACACTAATCAAATGAGTTCAATATCTCATATTGACTCACTTGGGCATGGCCATGCACTTTGTGGTCTAACTCTATCAAGAATACGATATCGCTCCCGTCATATAGGAGGGATAGATCCCATCTATATCACTCACATCCCTCTCCATAATTTGTTACATACCCAGTAATCGCCTTTATAGTCCACCCATTTACGGGTGACGTTTGACGAAGCCAAAGTACGTAACTCCTTATGTAGGAATCCATGGTGACTTCAGGTCCAAGGACTAATAGTCATACTAATAGCCACATGAGAAAGTATATGACACTCATATAACGATCCATGATACCTTCTCATGGTGGGTCATTCAATATACATTCTCTAATGCATACCCATGTGTCAACTTGATATCTCTATATCCATGACTTATGAGATCAAGTCATCATGTTGACCTACATGCTAGTCTCTACGTATTAACATTGTCCCTGAATGTTAATACTCGACTAGGAATAATTTAGAGTAGTGTTCTCCATATCATCTCACTATCGATTCAACCAATCGATTGATATAGATAAGAACTTTCTACTCAAGGACATTATTATACTTAGCTAATTGGCACAAATACACGTAAGTATAATAACCATGCCTTTATTTATACATAGGAATATGATACAAATTAGTCCATACAATCATTACATGATCGGCTCTAGGGCTCTCACCAACAATCTCCCACTAGCACTAGTGCCAATCACTGTAGTATCTAATACCCAATGATCTAGTGTGACCATCATGCTTTGTCTGTGCCAAAGCCTTGGTCAGGGGATCTGCGACATTCGCCTCTGTGGGTACTCTGCATATCTTCACATCTCCTCTATCGATGATCTCTCGAATGAGATGGAAGCGCCGTAGTATATGTTTGGTCCGCTGGTGTGAGCGAGGTTCCTTAGCCTGCGCAATAGCTCCATTATTGTCACAATAGAGCTCTATGGGATCTGCAATGCTAGGAACCACCCCAAGCTCTGCAACGAACTTGCGGATCCAAACTGCCTCCTTTGCTGCCTCTGATGCAGCAATATACTCAGCCTCTGTTGTAGAATCAGCAACTGTGTCCTGCTTCGAACTCTTCCAGCTCACAGCGCCGCCATTCAGACAAAACACGAACCCTGACTGCGACCGATAATCATCCTGGTCGGTTTGGAAGCTGGCATCACTGTAACCCTTTACAGTTAGCTCCTCATCGCCTCCATACATCAAGAAATATTCTTTAGTCCTTCTCAAGTACTTAAGAATATTCTTGACCGCTATCCAGTGACGCTCACCTGGATCTGACTGGTATCTGCTCGTCATACTTAAAGCATACGAGACATCAGGACGAGTACATAGCATGGCGTACATGACAGATCCTATGGCCGAGGCATAAGGGATCTGATCCATGCGGTCTCTCTCCTCTCTAGAAGAGGGACTTTGAGTCTTCGAAAGACTCATACCATGTGACATAGGCAGAAATCCTTTCTTGGAATTCTGCATGGCAAACCGAAGTAAGACCTTGTCAATATATGTACTCTGACTTAGGCCAAGCAATCTCTTAGATCTATCTCTATAGATCTTGATGCCTAAAATACAGGCTGCTTCACCTAAGTCCTTCATTGAGAAACAATTCCCCAGCCAAGTCTTCACAGACTGAAGCATAGGAATATCATTCCCAATGAGTAGTATGTCATCCACATACAATATGAGGAAAACTACTATGTTTCCTTCAACCCTCTTGTAGACACAGGGTTCATCTTCATTCTTGATGAAACCAAACTGTTTGATTGCATCATCGAATCGAAGATTCCAGCTCCGAGAAGCTTGCTTTAGTCCATAAATGGACCTTTGCAGCTTGCATACTCTGCCAGTATGCTTTGGATCTACAAAACCCTCAGGTTGTGTCATGTACACATCCTCGAGTAGGTTCCCATTCAGGAACGCGGTTTTGACATCCATCTGCCAGATCTCATAATCGTGGTATGCTGCAATAGCAAGCATGATCCGAATGGACTTGAACATCGCTACTGGAGAAAAGGTTTCATCATAGTCAATACCATGAATTTGTTTGAAACCCTTTGCTACCAGTCTACCCTTATAGGTATGCGTAAGTCCTCCCATGTCAGTCTTTCTCTTTAAAGACCCACTTACACCCAATGGTTTTACCCCTTCAGGTGGATCAACTAAGGTCCAAACTTGGTTGGTGTACATGGAATCCATCTCGGATCTCATGGCCTCAAGCCATTTCTCAGAGTCTGGGCTCATCACAGCTTCCTGATAGGTTGTAGGCTCATTCTCAATGAGCACAACGTCATTGTCATCAGACAAGAGAAATGAATATCTCTCAGGCTGATGACGTACCCTACCAGACCTGCGAAGAGGTAGGTCTACTTGAACAGGATGTTGTTCCATAACTCCTTGTGTAACAACCTCATGATCCACAACACTTTGTGGTTCCTGTTCAACCTCCATCAAGGCCTCAGTGCTTGGTCCATATCTTGAAGTTCTTCAAGATCGAACGTACTCCCACTAGTTTTTCTAGAAACAAAGTCCCTTTCTAGAAAAACCCCAGTCTTCGCCACAAACACTTTGTGCTGACTGGGAATGTAGAAGTAATATCCCTTCGTTTCCTTGGGATATCCTACAAAATAGCACTTATCAGATTTGGGTCCCAGTTTGTCTGAGACTTGACGTCGAACGTAAGCCTCACAACCCCAAATCCTCATAAAAGACATCTGGGGACTCTTCCAAGTCCATATCTGATATGGTGTCTTTACTACAGCCTTTGATGGAACACGGTTAAGAGTGAAGGCTGCCGTGTCCAGAGCATATCCCCAAAAGGATATAGGAAGATCTGTGTGACTCATCATGGATCGCACCACATCTAATAGGGTACGATTCCTCCTTTCGAACACACCATTCCATTGTGGTGTTCCAGGAGGAGTGAGTTGGGACAGAATCCCACACTCAGCTAGATAGTCACGGAACTCATGGCTGAGGTATTCTCCACCTCGATCTGATCGAAGTATTTTAATACTCCTGCCAAGCTGGTTTTGTACTTCATTCTTGAATTCTTTGAACTTTTCAAAGGATTCTGACTTATGTGTCATCAAGTACACATAACCATATCTACTGAAATCATCAAT
>JAGFNQ010002044.1:0-45403 GCA_024364735.1 Boesenbergia rotunda | reverse complement strand
AAATTTTAAAGGAAAGGAAAGGAGTGGCGTTGAAGGAGCAAGACAGGGTGAGAGTTCTGTGAGTTGTCAAACCATGACGAACATGCAGATGGGTGGCCGCAATTCTTTTTTTCTTTTTGGGTGCTAGGTGGAAGCCATTTCTGAAGACAGCATTTCCATCTCCTGGGTTCGAATTAAGGATTCAATTTCGATCTATATATTAATAACATGGTGGGCAAGGCACATAGAAGTGAGAAAAGGAACGTCTTTTTCCTACCTGATCTGATGGAGATGGGAGACCGAGAAACATGGGATCAAATCGATGCTTTTGTTCATTTTCCCATGGGCCACAAAATGTAATTCACACTCCTCTTCTCCTCCGCTCTCTGCTCCGCTCCGTCGTCGTCGTCGTCGTCGTCGTATCGAAGACTCAGGAACGACACGGGTCTGTCATGTATCTCTTTCCATGAATAAACAAATGTACCATAGATTAATTATTCTTTGATTAATATTTTTAAAAATACAGAATGAAAATAAAAAAGGACAACACTTTTTATTAGAATCATTAAAAAATATTTTTTTATTAAACATTTAAGAGGACATCTTATTTTATATTTTATCTTGAAAATATTTTATTTCAATACCATTTATAATTTATAATCCCATAATTACTGCTATATAAAAAAATATTACTTTAATTTGTTTAAAATTGTTACACTTGTGAGCTATAATTCGCTTTGATGATAATGCATGCTCATCGTTTGAATATGTAGCAGAAAATTTAATCAAATTTGACATTGTAATACTATTGGTTTTACTTGGTTTATCTTCTCCGAAAATAGCAGAAAATTTAATCAAATTTGACATTGTAATACTATTGGTTTTACTTGGTTTATCTTTTTCCAAAATGACTATGTTCAAAATCTAATCCTAATATCGGAGCCAACAAATATATTCTATCCGAGTTAGGGCTGATCTGAGATTGATCGAGAGCATGTTTGTGTGGAGCCCCGGGTTGAAGGAAAGAAGGATGTTGGGCAATAATGGAAGCACGTCAAGCCCCCGGGCTAAAGCCCGAGTAAGCTAACATGTGGCTCCGCCCTTGCCTAGTTCTAATAACTACTACCGCTATCCTTTTCCTTCTCGGATAGCTTTCAAAGGCATAGAAGTCTCTTACAAGTTGTTTTACAAACAATACACGCAGATTCAAGAGATAAAAAAGCAAATACAATGAAAGTAAAGTGCTTTACATGAATCTTTATTTGTGTGCTTTATTGTTGTTTGGAATTGCCACTTGTTAGTCAGAAATACAACATTTCATATTCAAACCTCCAAGAATCAACACCTCTGATTTGCCTCAAAACCCTATTTTAGAAGTTACTGTTCGAGTTGATTTCCGCTTAGCAATCGATTGTTGGCCCTCACCAAACTATTATTTCGTTGTAATTCGACCATTAACACCTACAATGACTCTTTCCACACTATTTGGCCACCATCAATCGATTGCTAAACCACATCAATCGATTGCTAGCCACCCGTCGAACTAGCCAATTGATTTGAGAGTGTTTTGTTCATTCAAATAAATTTAACAATCGATTGCTATCGCGTGCAATCCAACACGAGCTGATTGTCATGTTCTGATCGGAGTGGGTTGAGGTTGCAATCAAACACCAAAGCCCAAGCCCAAGCCCAAGTGGGTTGTGGCCAACCGTCGATGCTCGAGCACGAGTAAGTCAAGCCAAATGTCATGTCCTGACCCTTAGTGGGCTACGACAAACTGTCATGACCGAGCTCGAGTGGGTCACCACTGACTATAGTGTCTTGAGCCTGAGTTAGTCCTGCCCAACTACCCTGTCTCGACTCCTAGTCCCAAGCACGTGTGGGTTCCCGAGTGCCAACTTGACCGAACACCAACTCCTAAGCCCAAGTGAGTTCTCAATATCTAACTTGGTCGAATATCAACTCCCGAGCTCGAGTGGGTTCCCGAGTTCCAACTTAGCGAGTTCCTTACTTGAGGAGCTTGAGCACCCCGAACCTATTTTGTTCATCTGAACCTCCTGACCCTGTATTCGAGGTTTAGGGTTTGCTAGTCGATTGCTACTACCTAGCAATCAATTGCTAGTCTTATTTCAATCTTTTCAAGGCCAAATTGTCGTCTTGCCTGATATCTAATTAACCTCGACCTACTAGGGCTTTCCTTTGCCCAACATCCAGTCTATCTTGACCTGTCAGGATTTTCAATTGTGTAACATCCGATCAATCTTGACCTATCGAAACTTCACGCGCTCAACATTTAGTTACCCTTGACTTGTCTGGACTTCCTTTGCTCATGCTAAACATTCGATCTTCCTTGACCTATTTGGACTTTCATACTCACCTAATATCCTATCCTCTATGACCAATTAGGACTTTTCATACTTGCCTAACATCTAGTCCTTCTCGATTGATTAGGTATATCATTCACATGCCAAGTGTCTAACCCACCATAATTCACTTAGTCTTCATCCATCTCACACAAGTGTCCAGACAACCTTAACGAACTTGGACTTGACTTTTTATCTCAAGTGTATGGTCTTCCATGACCCAATTAAAATTTTTTCTTGCCAACTTCCTATTGGACATTCGATCACCAAGTGTTCAGTTAACTTTGACATACTTGGACTTTTCATCTTATGTCAACTCCTTGTTGAACTTCTAGTCGTTAAATGTTTGGTCAACCATGACCCACTTAAACTTTCCATATCTTATCAAGTATTTGGTCAACCTTAACCTACTTAATATAGGATCTATATGATCCATAGAGGATGGGTGAATATCGATTCATTGCTTTTATTTTTTCTCGTGTTTTGTCATTCATTCTATCAGATTAGTACTTGTAGTAGAAATATAAAATAACAAAACACAAAGTAGAAATATTCGCGAGATTTACTTGATTCCCAACTCCCAAGGTTAGTATGTCCAAGATTTATGCACTCAAGCGTTAGTCCACTAGTTATCTCATTTCCGGAGGTGAAAAAATGTGTCTTAGAATTTGAGAATAAACATATAGAATAATAAATTAAGTGCTTATAAAAGAAATACAAACAAACACTTTGCCGATCTGATATAGAAGTCTTGAGCGCGCGCACCCCTCCTGAAGCTTACCCGATAGTAGAGCTTCGCCTTGCAGTCTTTCTTTTAAGCACGGAGATAGAATAGTAGAAGAATGATTGTCTGGAACATCATGCTCTGGGTTCTTTTTATAAGCCTCGTTCAGTCTACCGATAAACCTTATCAGTATACCGACCTCGGATAAGACTTGATCCCCATGACCAAGTTAATCGTGATTTGAATCTTGTTGTTATCTTCTTGATCGATCTGCGATCCTTAGGATTGGTCTATCAAACTAGGTCACATCATCGATCTGGTTCTGTACCCGAACCTGGTCACCTCGACTCAGATCGATCTACTGATCCTTGGGATCGATCGATCAAATCATTCGGTCTATAGATCCTTGGGATTGGTCGACCGAACCATTCGGTCTACCAATCCTAGAGATTGGTCGACCGCACTAGCTTGGTTATGATTCAAAACTGAGTTAAATCCGATTCAGTACTCCGAACTTGATCTAGCTACGTTTGGTTTGCTTCTGTCTGCTTCTTTAATGTTACTTCGGACTCCAAATTCCTGCAAGACACATGGTTTGCTTCTTCTGTCCTTATCTATTGTTAGCTTATTATCTTTGTCTTTGGATTTAATGTATTAATTATGTGAGCTGCTTCATCTTAATTATAATGTAATAATGTAATATTGATTATGTAAGCTGCATCATCTTAATTATAATGTAATAATTTAATATATTGATTATGTGAGGTGCATCATCATAATTATAATATAATAATTTTCTTCCTCGCAGATAAATGCGGAAAAAAATTGAAAGTGAAGTTTTTGTTTTGCCAAGAAGGGTACTCATATATTTTCTAGAAGATGCAATATTATCAGAAAAATTCAATTCAAAAAGCAAGATATGTTAGAATTAATATGAATGTCTAGTATATATGTAGGTTTTTTGCTTTTATATAGATTTAACATGGATTCAATATTTATAGATTATGTCTATATATTTTCTGTTTGCATTGCATGACACATTTCTAGTTCAATAGTAATAAAATTGATCAATTATATTTTTATGATACTTTAGTTAGTGTTATTTATTATAAGAGTTTAATTAAGCAATTCTTAATATAAATATAATAACGATTTTGTAAATAGAAAAAATAATGCTTTTTTATGTGTTGCAAAAGTGTTGTCTTTGCAAAAAAACGATAATGCTTTTTAAGAGTTGCAAAAGCGTTGTCGTTTTGACAACGCTTTTTAAGCATTATTTTTTAGCGCACTTTTAACAACAGTGCTTTTAACCATGCTTTTTCAGCCACATAGACACACATAAAAAGTATTGTCTTTCAACTTTTTTCTTGTATTGTTGCATACAAATACAAACAAGCAACCTAGCCCAATCCTGTAAGTCCACCTGATCTACTAGGGTTACCTTTTGTTTGGAATTTACTTCTCTAAGACTTTACCACTTAAATGTCACTCCCTTAGGATCAAGCCACACTCTTATAAGTTTCCTCGACTTACTAGGCTTCTTGCTTGAACTTCCTCCAAGATTTCACCACCTAAAGCTCACTCCCTTAAGATTTTTATTTACCAAACATCCGATCACCGTTGATCTACTTGATTTTATCCTTGCTAGACATCCAGTGTTAAAGTCTAGATTTTTCCTTGCCTAACCTCTAATTAGAAATTTTTCCTTACCTAACCTCAAGTTAGAACTTTCCCTCGCTAGTCATCCAGTCAACTTTTGACCTGACTAGATTTCTCTTTGCTAATCATCCAGTCAATCTTAACTTGACTAGACTTGGCTCACTAATTCCAAACATCAAACCATGTTTGGATCAACTCTTAGTCAAATTTGACTAAACAAAGGTGTATTGTCAAACATCCAAATCCTATAAGTTGATGCTCCAACACTTAACTCTTCACTTAACCAACTTAACATATTAAACGATCAATTTTGAACTACTTAACGTCTCACTCGACCAACTAACATATTGATCAAATATCGAAACCCCCAACTTGAGTCAACTCGAATTTGATCAACCTTGACTAGAGATTAATTGCACCAACAAAAATTATTACAAATAAAATATTATTATATTAAAATTTTCTTTACTAAATTGGTTAAAACGGCATAAATTTGATCAGAATTATTTTAACTTAATTAAAATAACTTAAATACGACTATAGCAACTAAAATATTTTGTTGTTATAATATGTAGTTGAGCGATTTTAATTAAGTTTGAGGATTTTGATTAATCTTGATCAATTGTAGTAATTAAGTTGGTAAAAAAAATTAATATAAAAGTAGTGGAATAAAGGTATTCTTGCGTTATAATATAAGATGAGTTGGCTTTTGAGAATTAATTAATGAAAAAGAAACGTCATTTGTCTTTTTGTTTATATTATATATATATATATATATATATATATATATATATATATATATATATAGTCTTTTATACAATTTTAATTGGACACAATCAACTTAGGACATGCATGTTTAATTTGTCGCTTTACAAATTATGACCATTAACTTCAAATATAATTAAAAAATTTCATTAAGTACTAATAATAGAGATAACACACCACGAGATGACCATGCATGTTAATGAGATGCAACAACCATTTCATTTGCATTTTATTAATTAATTATGTCAAATTGAGGATAATTTAATCATAATGGATTGATCAACAGCTCTAATAAATCTTCTTATTGGAAGGCATACTAATCAAGATAGGACACACCTTGCTACCTTGGAACTTAACCTTGTTCTTATTGGCATAGTTGTCATGACAATTGGAAAACGATCAGATCTATTTTCCCATCATTAATTTGTTGGACAGATTAATAGATAATTAAATTATATATTTATTTTATGAATCAAATAGAAAATTAATAATATAGTAAAAAATAGCATGATTGTGGGTTTGGTATCGTGTTAATTGCGTCCTAGATAATTTATACCATTTTAATCAATAAAAATTATATGAAATAGAAATAGTATATTTTTGAAAAAACATATGAGATATAAAATTAACTAAACTTTTTAAAGAATTAAATTATCTGAAACAAAAATTATTAATATTTTAAATCAATTATCTTGATTAGAGTTGAAAAATATTTGATTTATATTTAAATTTATTGAATTCAAGTTGAACTCAAACATAATCAATAATCTTTTAAGTCAAATTTAAATCTATAATATTTTGTTCAATTATATATGAGGTACTTGCGAATTGAGTCAAATTTAAATCTATAATATTTTGTTCAATTATACATGAGGTACTTACGAATTGAACTGGAATCGAACTCTCTCTACTTGTATTCTGTTGTATATGATTTTGGTTTGAATATGCTTAAATTAATATTTGAATAATTCAAACCGAACTCCAATTGGAGTCATTTTAAGATATAATTCTCTTATACTCAAAGAAATAAAGTTTAAATAACATTCTCACGGAGTGTCCAATTAGCTAGAGGATAGCAAATTTACTAAAATAGGACAAGGAATCAATTTTTGGCAGCCATATATCATCGGAAAGAAACTCTTCTCACCCTCTAGTCACTTGACGATCGGTTATAAATTAACCCCGTGAAGAACATAACCTAGAAACGAGTTGTGAGGAGCACATGAAATGCGTGTGCTCATATTTCTTTTGCTAAAAAAGTTTAAATAACATGAAAAGTACTTGAGCTTAAATTTCATTTGGAACCAAGCTTAAGTTAAAATTATTTACAATTTCAAACTTTGGATCAAATTCAAATATCACACATATATTTTGCAAGTTCAAACTCAAATATCAATATTTTTATATTATTTGAATTCATTTGCACCCCTAATGTTGATTAATTTTTTTAATGCCTTTATACTCACTTGTAGTAGGTAATATTGTTATATGATCTCTTTATATAGAGAATATCTATGTGGTAATATATTCTTCATATAATTAATATTTATAAATTAATTTTTTATTAATTCAAATGTTAGTAAACTTGACGTTATACTTAACTTGTGTTCTTTAGTCATTAACAGTAAATAAAGGTGAGAATTTGCATCCTTTGTAATACCTCTTAGATTTATTTGAGTTCAATGGGAGATGAAAAATCCATCCACCTCTCTTTTAAGTAAGGAAATTACTAGTTCATAAATATTACTTGAAATGCTTACTATATATTCAAGAGTCAAGAGGCTAAAGTCGAAGTGAGACAAGCTAAAAGTCTTGGCTCCCGTGCTTGGCTTAAAAATAGTAGATGTTGGAAGTGCAACAATCACTAAATACCAGTTGTTGGTGCAACGATACTTCAAAGTGATTCGAAAAAATTATCGAGACAATAATGCTTATAAGTGGGTAATTAGGTTTAACTATGTCGTCAGAGACAATCAGTGAATTAAGGATGGTACAAAGCATTAGAAAGAATATCGAAAAAGTCTTAGTAAGATAGACTATAAGATGAGTAGGGAGAGATTGATGGTTCGATGCTGCTTTGGCAGCATGAAAGAAGTGAGCTTGTAGGTGAACGACAAAGGATAGTGTGGATCATCCGAAGTATACTACAAAATTCCAAGTGTGACTCGAGAAGACGAGTACTCTGTCAGTGACCTAATAATTAAAGGATGATACACAAAGCAAGCTTGGAGGGCATTATACATTAAAGGACTAAGTGTTCGTGCAATCATGCCCTAAATGATCATTGGTACGAAAGAGATAGTCAGCACCCACGTGGCACGAGGAGGTCAACAATATAATCAAGATGACCTCTATGGAAGAGGTCAAAGGAGATCGAGCCTGGTCGAGGAAACACTCGACTTCGGGCCCTTCAAGTCATGTCCTAACCAAATGGACTCATGCCTAATTCGACACTCGACTCCCGGCTCTGAGAATAACACCATTTGCTATTAGGAATATAATCAAATTCTCATATTAAAAATATATGTGAAAAATCATATATGGGTTTATAAGATGAAAGATATCTCCATTAATATCTTTCATGAAGGTCTTTTGGATAGAGTTCAAAAAAAAATTCACGAAGCACTACAAGAAAAAATGCTTTTAATGACATTGAAAAGTGTCATCATATATTATTTATACTGACATTTTTTATATAGTGACATTAAGTTAAAATGTCCTCTATAGTGATGTCGTCTAAAGTCTTATCACTTATGACAATTCTTAATGTCACTATAAAATAAAAATAGTGACAATACTAATAGCATTAATAATTGTTATAGTGACCAAAAAATAGTGTCACTATAAGTTTTGTAATGACATTTATGCATGTTATTTTATTATAGTAATGATGACAAATTTATATGTCCTTTAAAATTATTTATCAAGACAATTATAAGTGTCATGAATTTTATTTATAGTCATAATAAAAAATATCATTAATGATAGTTTATAAAGTTAATTTAAAATGCCTCATTATGTAATTTATAGTGACACATATAAATGTTTGATATATTAGTCTATAAGGACATTTAAAATTATCATTAATAATTATTTATTATGATATTTTGAAATGTCTTCGTATAAGTTTTACAATGATATTTTTATCTACATAATTTGATGTTCTATTGTGACATAAAAAATATCATATATTAATAAATATCTCACCCATTCTCAATATTTTCATGATATAAATATTTACGCATATAACTAATTAACATAAACATAAATAAAAATTTTAAATTAAAATTAAAATGCTAATCAATAATTGTCAATTTTTTTGCAATACAAGACTGTCAAATTGGTCATCTCAAAAAATATATATGCACTAATTACAATCACAAATGTACCCAATGTATTTAATTTAAGAACTAGCAAAAAATTAAGTCTCTCCTAAAGCAAAACATAACTAAACTTCTAAACTTTGCTGCATCTTCAATCTTCAACCATCACATCTTAAACAAAATCTAATATTCTTGTCACCTACAAAAAAAATCATATATTAATTAGTTTGTGTAGATGACTCATACACACACCAAACTAACAATCATAGACATTTCTACAAAGGACCAGAATCGATCAACATGATACATACTATTTGTTTCAAGTATGGTTTATAGATCTCAATAGTTGCAGGTTGGCGTAGGTTGGCGTTGATGGATGGAGAAAAAAAGGAAATCACCTAAATAAAAAATAACAAAATAAACTTACACAAACATCAGAAAAGGTAAGGTAATGATGAGAAAAATGTAACGTTATGTCCATCTTCGAGTCTGCAGCTCCAAGAAAGCAAATGTAACGGCTAAGACAATGACTTGTATCAAATAAAGTGGTAGCTCACCTTATTGCACAAAACCGCACATCACTTTGTGCCTTGCAAAATTAGGAAAAAATGTCAATTATCCACAACCAAAATATATTCTAAATTAGGAAAAAATGTTACTTGTCCACAACCAAAAGAAATTCTAAAATCAATGCTCAACACAACATTTAAGTGAGGTTGGTGTGGCAGTGATTATAGAATTTATTAAATTTCAACCTGAATCTTCATCGAGCAGCAAATCAAGAATATTAAGTAATATTCATGAAATATGGAGCAACAAACTCCATTTGTTCTTATAGGGCATTTATGTCCCTAATTGTTCATATTTGAATAACATATTATATAACAATGCAAAAGTTTTTTTATGCTCTAATGTTTTTCCCTACAACTGCCCTACATGCAAATCTGGTCCAAACATGACTTCTGGAAATAGTTTGTCAATAAGTCTTGCCATTAGACAACACTTATATTAGAAAAAATATTAAACAAGTACAATAGTGCCTCCAGATGCTGAACCAAAATAAGTAGGTCATAAAAGTGAGACTGAATAATACCTGAGGTTACACCTCAATCTTATTCTCAAGCTGCAAAAGGAAAATCAATTATAAGAAGATAAAAAAAGTAGTTTTACCACTTGAGAGTTTTCGAACACAAGTTCTTCAATTTCTTTCAAGACAGCCACTGGAGCACTCTGAATAAGATTATCAAAAGAATTACAGAAATTTATTTGTATCATATAAATACAAGGCTTATAAAATCATTAATTTAGAAAACTATTAGGATAGAAATGACTAACCACATTGTATGTGCGTGTTTAAGTTAATAATTTAGAGATAAAAATGGAAAAGAATATAAAAACTTAAAACAATCTTATAACATCTTTGTGATGTTGGGGAAGCTCCCATAATTTTTAGATTAGGCCACCATGATGCAAACAGGGGATAGCAAAGGTAAAAACTAAAAGAAACCAGCAGAGTATTCCAACAAATTTGACAATTGTAATATGGATCCTATCCCACTATTGAGTTGTATGTATGGTTGCATCACTGGTAATACCAGATTATTTAGCCTTTTTAAGTTATATTAATAAGTTTTTTTATCTTCTTTTAACCTTCACAACATCAACTCTAAAACTTCAAAAATAATTAAAGCAACTTGTTAAACAATGAGATTTACATGAACATGTTCGTACCATTTATAACACATTCTATCATTTTATCATCTACCAATGCTACAAACCGCTCCTTAAGATGCATTTGGGGCATTAAAAAACTTTAAAAAGAGAGATAATGGGAAAAATAATGAAATTCTCCATCATCCCTTATTCCTTCCATTTCAATCCAAGTTAACAAGCAATTAACTTCTCTGAAGGTTAAGCAAGAAAAGAATGTCCATACTTGTCTACTCTTCCCTTAAATTGCCCAAAGCTTTCTGTCTATAGTAAACCAATTTTCTCATCAAACAATAAGATAAGACTTACCTTATGTGAACCAAGGATCTAAAAATTTAAATATAGATTGCAACACATACCAAAATGAACTCAACACTTCAATAATTTGAATATGTCACAGCGTCAGCATGCAATTACTCACTTTTCTTTTTAGAAGAGCAAAGAATAATCAAGCTAACATTGCTATAGTTGCACATTTATCAGCATAGAAAACTTTAAAACCTATCTCAAGTTGGAAGAGAACAATACATCATGCACTACTTAAAAAATACCTTGTATGCCACTGCAAGGCAAATAATTGTGTCTTGAATAGTGAGGTGCAAGGATTGGTCCTCCGACTTTAAAGCAGTAAACAGCCGAAGAGCCATGTCAATTTTCTCTCTGCCACAAAGGAACAGTCAAAATGGAGTACAAATCATATTCCTGATGAAATTTCAGTTAGTATTATAGAATCTAGAAAAACAACACCTACCTGAAAAGATGAGGCATACGTGATGCAAGCAAACCAATAGCTTGGTAAGCAAAAATCTTGACATCCTTTGGAACAGCCTCTGAGGAACAGGATATTAGCTTAAGCAATATTCATGAGAACAATGCGAATAGAAGAAATGTGCATGTGACTAGAATCAGACAACATTAAAACAGCTCCACCAAAGAGGAAAAATACAAGAAAACGACTAAAACACAAATATGTATTTACTAGCTTCTGCCTTTGAAGCATCAAGAGATCGTATTATTCCGCTTAAAATAACAGGAGCCATGAGCTTCAATTGATCCATTAAGGCCTAAAAAATTTATCCATCAAATTAAATTTTTGATAATCTTGGAAAGAGGAATATATTTAGAGCCATAGACAGTGTTATCAGCTAAGAAAAGACAAACATGATAAAGACTCTTAGTTTTATATTCAACCAAGAAAAAAAACAAATGTATTCCCAAAATTGATATAAATACCAATGCATGCCTAAATAGCAGTTGTCTTTTGAAAGAGTGATATTTACATTTTCAGGTTTTCAAATCTTTCGACATGAATTGTGCCATCTCAATGGAAGGATAAGATTCATGTAGATAAACATGGATTGACAATAGTGATGATGATGGTGAAAGTCTTTAGACAACACAAATAGCAATTGCTACAGATCAATAGAGGTTGGTACAAGTCAAAAGAATACATCAGAAGGTATAGAACACCAGCCTGAATCAAATGTTACGCTCAATTCAATCCTATATTCCTCAGTAAAGTGTGATCTAAATACCAAATCACAGTAAATAGTATCCTAACCAGGTGATAAAGATTTAGTGTTTACCTAAAAATAAAGATTTAGGGTAGATGACCGTGCTGATGGGGAGGCGCGCGAGTAGGGCAGACCCTGATAGAAATTTAAAATAGGAGATGCACAGAGCTGTAGCAACAATCTTCAATAAAGAATTCATTGGTCGGTATAAGAGGTGGGATCTGCTGGGAGGTTCCAAAGTCAGGAGGCTCCTGGGCATGCTCTGCGTGACCCTGATAGAAAAAAAGGAAAAAAACAAGAGATGAAAAACTGCTGGCTTTAGGAACAATTTACATATTAAATAGTTGGTCAATAGGGGGGATGGGGATTATTCTGAAGATTCTAACCTAATGATCCAATCGAACTTCTGTCCTGTGCACTGTTAAAGACAAAGAATCAGAGGAAAAGATTAGCCAACGAGCTGAAGGATCAAAGTAAAAAAGTAACAAATGTGTGTTTTTGATACCTAAAAGAAAAGAACAGAAAAAACAGCAATCAACAAAACAGACCAAAGAATCAACAAAGCAAAAGTAACCTAAACGTAGATTTTGACAGAATCAATAAAAAAAACTTTCTAACCTTTTTCGTGCACAGAACTGCTGCGATCGAGCACTGAAGATAACAAGATAGAGAGACGCGACCAGAAAATGAAATCTCAGCAACTCAATTCAAACACCTAGATACTACACTCCCGAACCCTACAAAACCCATACCTTTAGCTTCAAACTTTTTTTTCTTCTTCTACACAAGAAAAGAAGAAGAAAAAAAATCACAAATTTCAAAGAGAAAAAGCAGCACCATCTGTTTCCCGACGGCTCCAATCGTTGAAACGCGACCTGCAAATCTATCACCAAAAACCCACCTAATGCATTCCCACCCTCTACCGGATCTGCAGACAACGGTGCGAAAGGCATCAGCTTCACCCTTCTCGCCTCCTCCCCAGACTAAGATCCACCCTTCCTCAGTTCGACCGCAGCCACCATCGCCATCGTCATCGCCCTCGCGCTCGGAGGTGATCACACAGAGAGCGCTCGCTAGAGGGTGGGGGGAGAGTCATGCGGGCAAGGACAACGGCGGGGTAGATGGCGAGGGCAACAGCGGCGCTGGTGGTCGGTGGGGGAGAGTCGCGAGGATAGGGCACGACAGTGGGGGAGAGCGGCGGAGTAGGGGAGAGTTGTGAGGATTTGGGATCACGCTTTCTTTTTTACGGGTTCGGCAGGCAATGGGTTCGGTCGGCGCGAACAAGTGAAATTTTTGGAGGGAGATAGATCAAAATGTAGATTTTTAATGACATCTATTATAAATGTCATAACAATATACTTAATCAGATTTTTATTTTATTTACTTTTAATCAATGTCATAATATATATAAATTAATGACACACTTTAATAAATGTCATTAAGAAAGTGTCAGGAAAGGTATTTTTTCTTGTAGTGAAGGCTTAGGTCCAAAGTGAACAATATCATATCATTGTGGAGATATATGAATTCTTTTGTCCTAACACGTAATATCAGAGTGGATACTTGGTGAAAATCAAAGCAAGTAAAAAATAACTGAATACTTGGCAAAAATCTTAGAAAGTGAACCTTAGGTGGTAAAAAGTCCACGCGGGAACTCTAAGCGAAAAGTCCAAGTAAGTAACAAATGACCGGATACTTAACGGAAATCCTAGAAAAAATAAACCCAAGGTGGTGAAAAGTACAAGCGGGAACTCTATGCAAAAAGTCCAAGCAAGTCAAGGAAGACCGAATACTTGGCAAAAATCCTAGGGAATCTTATGTGGTGAAAAGTTCAAGCGATCAAGGGTAACTAGATGCTTGGTAAAAATTCTAGGAGAGTGAACCCTAGTGATGAAAAATTCTTAGAGGAGATGAGTGACTTCGATTGATCGGATGCTTGAGAGGGAGGCCTAGACTGGATGCTTGAGGAGAGACCCGAACAATGAAAATAATGATAGTCTTTCGTTTGAATGAATGATTGTTTGAAGTCTTATATTAGAAATACATATAAAAAATCATGAGTTTATAATATAAAAGATATCTTCATTATTATTAAACCTTCTGAGTAGAATCCACAAACAAATCTATAAGGGTTTAGGCTCAAAACATACAATATCATACCATTATGGATATATGTGAATTCTTTTGGTTTTAACATTCGCCACTCACTACCCGACTCCCGATTATGTGACCAACGCCATACAACATCGACACTCGACTCCAAGACCCTAGTCTCTCAGTGCCTAAGTAGGGGCGACGTGACCAAGAGCGTGGAGAACATGTATGAGTGGGACACCCTCTCAACCCAAACATGAGGCAAGGGGAGAATATGGACTCCACTTTCTCTGTCAGGGTAAAGTTATAAATGAGAGTTTGCCCCCGCAAGTGCGGGTAGGCACACATAACTCAGGTCACTTCTTTTCCGGTTCCTAGTATTTTCCTTTTCTTCATTTTCAATCACCAAATTGACTTGAGCATCAGAATGACTACACCAAAATCTATCTTGGCCTTCTATTCTAACCCTCTTTAACTATTGCAGAGATCTCCTTTGAAGACCTCCACCTCATTAGCAATCTTAGCATTGGTCTTTTCCTTCTCCTTGGCCTTGGACCAGATTAGTCATATTTGGCTAAAATATTTTAATATATTTCATAAAGAATTTAAATTAGGTTTGCTAATGAAACTAATGCATGGGTGAAGTTACACAGACTTAGTTGGATGCACACAAATTTTGTGGCGCGTGTGACTCGACAAGGTTAAGTCATTGTTAATCACACCACACAATTAGGTGATTTAGCTCAATGGCTTGGAGGTCCACTAGAGATCGACAAAGGATGGTATCAGACATCCTAAGGACCACCTGACTAGAAATATGGACTTAACAAAGCTCATAGATTGTTGTGATTGTTGAGTTATCATCATCAAATTGGTTTGGCTTAGTGACTCAAAGGTCTATTGGAAATCAGTAATAGTCAGTATTTTAAAAGGCGCCACTTAGAACCGCCAAGGTACTGCTTAGACGCTGGGTGGTTGCCCACCGCCTCACCTTTTGCAAAGGTGATACCTCTAGGTATCGCTGTATTAATCGGCCGCCTGTGGTCTAGGCGCTACCTAGGCCGCCTGGGTGTCGCCTACACGGGGGCGGCCGATTTTTTTTTCTTTACAAAAGTTTGCTAAATCGATTAGCCGATCAATTCAATACTATCAATCGACTGGTAGGAGTTTTGCATGGATCGATTAGTTTCAATCGATTGGTCGACAGGAATTTTGCGAGAAACAGAAATCTGTCGATCGATTAGCTAATTGATGGAACACTGTTAATCAATTGGATTGACAGTGTTTAATCGATTGACATGAATTTCATGAAAAAAGAAGGTTACTGGTTGATTAGCTAATCGATTGAACACTAGTTTAATCGATTGAACACTGTCAATTGACAGAGAAAAATATTCCAAGTGGCGGGTGAATATTGGTAATAAATAGTATAAGACATTTCAAGGACGGTAGGATCATGAACATTGTGCTAGTTTGATAGTACAGGCAGTAACCACAAGAGAACAAGCCTTTGATGCATCCAAGAGATTGAAGACCCAACAAGAGAGTTTGAGCAATAGAAAATTGTAGCAACTTGAAGATTAGTCTGCTTGAAAACAAAAGTATTTTATTAGATTTGAGTCGATAGAAAGGGAATTCAATTGATGGGAGGTTTGAATCAGTTGATCACTTGTTTGAGGAGGGTTTTTTTTCCTCCAACGTTGACATCAGATATTTTATTTTTCGAATTGACTAATTTTAAGATGACTGATCAATCTCATGAAAGTTTTCACTAATTATTAAGATAAATTGATAAGTGTTTACGGAGGTTCATTCAGATGATTAATATTCTTAGGTCCACTTTTTATTGGAGAAAAATATGTTGCAGTTAAGATTCAAATTTTAAATCTCTTGATTATCCGTTAGAGAATCTATTGCACCATTATCCTAGGGTCATTGAAGAAATTTAAATATTCGTCAACTAATCGATCCACTATTTCAATTTTAAATAACCTAGCCTAGTCTAATGCATCTTATCCGACTGAGTTAACTAACAAGTATCGACTTAGGCTGAAATACATTCGAATTTATTGAAGAATGATTTTGTGTTCAATGATTCAATTGACTAGTGATGGTTTGTGTCAAATGAAATAAAAAAAAATAGTTAGATGGAAAAAAACAATTGAAAATTTGTAAATTTTTTTAAAATAAGAATGTTTACTTTTACTTTAAAAAAATTATTATAAAAAATAAATCATGTCACTAAAATAAAAATTCATATAAAATAATCCCCTTGCTTTATGTAAAACCACTATGGTTATTTTATATTAATATAAAGCAAATAAAAATGAAAATTCAGTAATAGACTAACTGTAAATTATCTTTAAATTTTATTTACGTCTTAAATTTTGTTATCAGCCCCATTCCAAAAAAAAATCGTTTTCACTCCGTGCATACAATGTTTTATTTACTTCAACAACCTAATATATACTGATTTACTTAATTGTCCTCATTATTTTTAAGTACAAAATGTCTAAAATGAGGTATTATTCTTCCTAAATTCAGTATCATTTAACTAGAATCTAGTATGTTTTCAATTAATTGAGTATAATTCTTTTGCAAACCCAGTTGATCGAGAATCCATTCTTTTTCAAATCCAATGGATCAAGATTCGATTTCTTTTTCAAACTCAGTTGATCAAGAATCGATTAGAGCCGCTCATAATTGATTAGAGCTACTCCAATCGATTGAGGCGATTGAGGAGTTCCGATTGATTTAAAATTGATTGATCGATCAGTTGTATTTGTCATAAGAGAACATCACCCTTATTTTTTATAAGTACAAAAAGTCCAAAAATAAATATAATTTTTTCTAAATTCAGCACATTTGAACTAGAATTTAGTATATTTTCTATCAAATTGAGTATAACTTTTTTTTCGTTCGATCAATTAGCTTAGGATGAATCAATTGGGTCGTACTCAATTTGATAAAAAAATATATTAAATTCTAGTTAAATAATATTGAATTTAGGAAAAATTATACCTTATTTCGGACTGTTTGTACCTTAAAAAAATCAAGGATAATTAGGTAAATCGGGAGTTGAAGTAAATAAAACTTTACATGTAGGTAGTTGAAATAAATTTTTTCTTGACGCAGAAGGAAGTTGAGTTTACTATTAGAGAGTTTAGGATAATTTTCCCAGCTAACTATTAATTGCCTTTAAATCAAGATAAATTTTAGGACAATTCTCCCATGGGCTAATCAAATCAAGATAAATTTTAAAAAATTAACAATGCATTAACTACCGTAAAGTTAAACTATACTTGTATTTAATGGTTTCCATAAATTAATCATAGAGTTTAAAAAAAGATTGAATGTATACCATTGTTCTTTCTTCAAAACACAAAACATTAAAAATTTAAGAAGAAATAATATTGTATAAAGCATTGAACGAGGTAGAGTCAACTTTTTACGCAGAGGAGAATACATTCCTTTTTTTTAGGAAAATGTTTAGACTTCTAACAACTAAAGTTAATGAATCTTTTGGTTTTAACAACTAGCAAAGATTTTGTCCTCACATAAATGTCTTGAATATCCAAAATATATAAATTGGAAACACAGTTCATTTTGACCTTTTTTATTTATTTGATTGCTGGTATGGTTGGTGCCAAAGTTGAAGATCTAACTTAACAAGTAGATACACTAAAAGGCTTGCTTAGCCTTACTAGTCATTAAGTCCGAGAACCACCTCATCTGTGAATTAGGAATTGATAGTAGCAAAGGTTTTAAAACAGCTTTCTGAAAGACTTTTTCTTTTATAATTATAAATGACAATACAAAAAAATATTTATACAATGCAAATTGAGTCAAATTTCAGAATATATAAATTTAATTTTTAGTAATATTAGACCAAGATAATTATTAGGATTGTTTTCATAAAAAAAATAAATAAAAAAATTGATTAACCTAGGACGACCAATCCAACCCCATGACAGTTTCCTATCAGAGCCCAACATCTTATGGTTGTGTACCTCATTTGGAGGTAAAATTTCTGTAAAATTTGTCATAGTTAGGAATTGAATCATGAGTGCTTGGGAGATAACTAGTCACCCTTGCTTGCACTGCACCATAACCTTGGGGCAAATTAATTTTATAAAAAAAATGATTAGCCAGGTTGGATAACGTCGAACCTAGGGCGACTGGCCCGATCCCATATTAGTTTCCCACCTGTTGCAAATGTAAATCGGGAAACGCTCACAGCGGGTGATTCAGAAGCCCAACATCTCACGATTACGCGCCCCATATGGAAGAAAAATTCCTGCAAAATTTGCTATAGCTAGGGATCAAACTCAGGTGTTTGGGAGACAACTAGTCGCCTTCGACTGCACCATGGCCTCGAGGCCGGATTATTATAATAAAAAAATAATTAACCAGGTTGGGTAACGTTAAACCTCGGGCGAGTAGCCCAGTCCCATATAAGTTTCCCACCGGCTGCTAAGGTATATCGGGAAATGCTTGCAACGAGCGATCCAAGACCCCAACATCTCACGATTGTGCGCCTTATTTGGAGGAAAAATTCCTACAAAATTCACCGTAGCTAGAGATTGAACCGTGAATGCTTAGGAGACAACTAGTCGCCCTTCTGCTACACCATAGCCCTGGGGGTCGGATTGTTTTCATAAAATGGCAAAAGATAATTCGCTCGCTCTCCTAGCGCCCCCGACAACTCATCCCAGGACCAACATAGAAGAGGTAAACCATGGGAGTTACTAGTCTGGATGTTGTGGTTAGCACATGGGGAGGGTAGGCAGCTGGCTTTGCTAGATTTTGACTCTCATAGCTCAAAATAATAATATTTATGCACTAACTATTAGTTCATCCGTGGGGACTGGATTGTTTTCATAAAATAATGTGTATGTGTGAGAGTGAGAGAGAGGGGGAGAATGGAGATGATTGTAATAGGAAAGAGTCTCAAATATTTTGTATGATAATAATATATCTTTAAAATTTAAATGAAAGTTTTACAAAATGATAGTTAAATATATTATGTTAAATGAAAATGAATATTGATGTATGAAGTGAGTATACGAGTAAAAGATAAAAATTATAGAAATGAAATTGCTATGATAAATGTCAATATGATTACGTATTTAAACGGCCAATAAAATCTCAATTAGCATTAAGTAATATGAGACTAAATACCAAAACATGATTAATAATGATAAAATATAATAAAATTTGTTGGTGCAATTGACCCATGATCATAGTTGATCAGGTTGACTAGGTTTGAGTTGATAAGTGGGGTACGATGTTTGATCAATATATTAGCTAGTCGAGATGAAAAGTCTAAGTGAGTCAAGGTTGATCAATTATTTGCTAATTGAAAGTCCAATAGGGAGTTGACATGAAAAGAAAAGCCCAAATGAGTCATGGATGACCGGAAACTTGGTGATGACGGAAGTCTCGACAGGTTGAGATGGACGGATGATGATCAAAGGAAGGCTTGATAGGTTGAAACCAATTGGATACTAAGCAAGAGAAAGTTCTTGCAGATCGTAAAGCCGAATGCAAGGTAAAAAAAAGTCCAAAAAAGTAGATCATATTCTTGGTAAGAAGTGGAAGCCCAAATCGATCGTTGAATCAATTGTAAGGACGATAGAGAAGTTTATGCAAATTTGATCATTAGAATGATCAATTTCAGAGATCAATCAATTCTTATAGAAGTAGCAATCGACTAATATTCAAGATTGCTCCTATAGGTTGGAATCTCAGATCGATTCAACTTGTTGAAAAAATCAATCGATTGGCCGTGATCTAGGAACAAATCGATTCAATTGGTTAGAAAAATTAGTTGAATTAATTTGATCTAAAAGCATATTGATTTAACTGATTGGGAATCGAATCGATTTAATTCAGAAACAAACATAAACTAATCAATTCAACTCGATTTAATTCAAAAGCAAACATAAGCTAATCAATTCAACTAATCTAGGAAATCAAAAGATTGATATAGTCAAACAGGTAAAAAGAGTCACTTTATAAATTTTAATGGTTGAATTTATAGTCGACTAATAGATAGAAATCAATTTAACTTAAGCAACAACACAAGTAAAAAAAGAGTCACTTTATAAATTTTAACTGTGAATTTATCAGATAAGTTGACTAATAGATAGAAATCAACTTAACTTGAGCAACAACACAAGTAAAAAATGAATGTCATATAGATAAAAACATTAAGATAAATATGTTTATGGTTACTTAAATGTTTAAGCGTCAAATAAATATCTCAAGGGATATGAGATTAGATATCAAAAATTAATAATGATAAAATATAATAAATTTTATTTAAATACAAATAAATATAATAAAAAATTGAGCTTCTACAGTTTTTCTATTTAATAGATAAAAGTTTAATTATTATTATATTCAAAAATGAACCACGCCGACACTAGTTTGACCCGTCTCAAGGGGTGCACGTATAAATTCATATACAAGTCATTTTAAAATGCATATTATTTACCTAGTTTGCACTCCACCCCCTATACTTAATTCAATAATCTAGTATTCTAAAACGATTGACATAATATAATAAAATTCACAATCATTGCCCCCTTAAAAGAGAGAGAGAGAGAATCATATTCACCAAACTGTTCGTAACCTGCTAATTAATAGACCTTTTCTCTTCAGATGTGCAACATCAGATCATGACAACAAATTAAACCGGTGCGGAGCCGTTTAGGAATTAAGATTAGGCCGCCAACCAGTGATTTGTTTGGCTTAATTAGTCATTGAGGTAGTTAAACGTAAAATTGATGATCTCTTGAGAATAATATATAATATTTTTATCGGGTATATATATATATATATATATATATTAGCTTTATTTAAGTTTCCTCAAAAAGATAAAGAAAATAAAAAATAAAAAACAATAATTGCATAGCTGAAAAAAAAAATAAATAATATGATAGCAGTTAAGCTCGACTGGTACTCCGCAGGAACACCGGAACCAGTTCCATTTCTCTTCTCCGCTTCCTCGCCTTCTCCGCTTCGTTATAAAAGCGCCACTCCTCTAGTGTTCCACCACCCGCAAGGATTCATTGGGCCTTCTACCAACCGGAGGAGATGCCGCCGCCGCCGCTGATACCCTCCACCTGCACCGACTTCGACGCCAGATCGGCGGCCTACGAGCAGCTGCGGCACCGGCGGAGCAAACCTCTACGCCCCTCCTCCTCCTCCTCCGCAGCCGCTCCACGCTTCCATCCCTCCCCATTCCACCCCTCCTCTTCCGCCGTCCCCTTCTCCTGGGAGCACCGTCCGGGAGTCCCCAAGGCCCTCGGCCGCCTCGCCGCCGGCTCCACCACCCGCCCCCTCCTCCCTCCGCCTCTCAGATCCGCTCCGATCGGAATCAAGGGCTCCCCCCTCGCCCGCCGCGACGACGACGACCCCTTCGCGGCCGCTCTAGCCGAGTGCGCCAAGTCCCCGCTGGGCCCCGTCATCGCGGATCTCTTCGGGAGGAGCGGCGAGCGCAGCCGGACGCCGACATCCGCCGCCGGGTGGTCCATCTCCTACCGCCTGGGGCTCTTAGGGATCCACGCCTCGTGCAAGACCGCCTCCGCCGTAGCCGATTCAACCGTCATCGTTCGCCGATCCGGCGCCTCGTACGGTCGCACGATCCGCCGGGCCACTTGATCGCATAGTCATAATACCTATTGTCCGCATGGTACGAGAGGCAAAATAATTAGTAGCGCGGTGCATAATCAATTCCTATTGTCCATATGTTTATTGATGTGAAATGGATTGATCGTCGAAGACTCTACAGCTTTTCTACTTTGATTTTTCTTTGTTAAAAGGACGTTCTGTTTAAAAAATTTCAAAGGCCGTCCTGTTTAAAAATTCGGGAAATTATCTTAAAATCTCTGATGGCAGATCAAATTCAGTTCTCAGATTAGAAAAAGTATTTTTGAACTCCCTGGCAAAACATGATCCGTCACTGCAACTCCCTTTTAAATGTGATTTTATCTAATTACCCATGATTTTAATTAAAACTTATATGTAGCTAAATTTTTCCGCCCGAAGCACTAACTGACAACGCCTTCCTGTCCTAATTCAACATCGACTTTCTTCTCTAAATTCAAACCATCGACAAACAAAGCCGTTATTGATACATTGAAGGCCAAAATCGAAGAGGCGATCATACCTTTGCAGCTCATCTTTTCGTCCGAAACCCCAACTGGCAACGCCACGCCTTCTTGCCCTAACTCAAAGAGGCAATCACACCTTTATCAGCGAGTCTGAGTTTGATTTTTTCGATTGAATGATTCCATGAGATTTGCATTTAATTTTTTTTATTGCGTGTATTCCATGAGATTTGCATTTAGTTATTTTGATTTTGGGATTTTGCGTGTGTTTTTGGTTGATTGTTGATTTGATGACCACTATGTGGTTGATAGAGGAAAAAAATTTGCGTTACATTTTTATATGAATATTGATCTTCAATTTTTATTTGAATAAAATGTTATGTTTTTGTGGATTAGGTCGAAAATGGAATCTGAAACTAAGCCTTGCAACCTTGCATTTTTGGGTAGTTGTAAGTACAAGAATGAGTTGTTTATGATTTTAATTTTCAATGGTTGTAGTTTGCTGGATATATTTGTGAGTCTTGGCAAAAAAAATATGCAAAGATTACTCTCGAATTTATGATTCTGCAATACATAGCGTCACAACATAAGATGTACTGACTTTGAATAACGATGATGATGTTCTGAATATGATACATCTTCATATGTGTTTGAAGCTCAGTATGATCGATTTGAGGGTAGAGAGTAGAAATGCATACATTGACAACCTATATTTTGAGAGGTAAAATATATTATATCCCTGTTCATATTTTGGTTTTGATAATATGTTATGTTACTTCTAGCATAAGTGTATATGATATGGTTTATTTGACACTACTATCTTATTTAAATTTAATATCTTTCATTATGTATGTATGGTATGTACTTATTTTATATTTATTTGTGTCTAGTACATCGTAATAATTTTGTATCAAACTGGTAAGGGTTGAGGAGGAACACACACAATCTAGGAGTGATGAGGAGATTAAACATACCTTGTTGCCGAATACTATAAATGCTTGGATTAATTGTATTCATGGTGAAGGGCAAACATTCAAGGATGTTGCTGATTTTAGAAGATGTGTTAAAAACTATGTTGTTGCTACAAGACACTCATTTTTATATAGAAAAAATAACAGCGAGAAGGTTATTGCTATTTGTAGCGAAAGGAGTTGTGGTTGGAGAATTTATGCTTCAAAATATAAAGCAGATAGTATATTTGGGATCCGAAAATGTAACCTGCAGCATACATGTGGTGAGAATAATCTACGTACTAGAGGACATCCTAAAGCTGATGCAACTTGGATCGCTAATGTGGTGAAAGATAAATTGAGAGAAGAACCCTCTTATCGCTCTTGTACAATTCAAAAAGACTTGCAAAGATATTATGAGGTAGAGTTAGACTATCGCAAAGTGTGGAAAGGCAAGAAATTAGCGATGCATGATATTCATGGTACAGAGAGGAGATGCTACGATAGGTTAAGATGATATTGTCATGTTATTCGAGAAATAAATCCTGGCAGTATTACTGAGTGTGAGGTTGATCCCGTAACTAATAAATTTAAAGGCTATTCATTTGTTTTCATGCATGTGCAGTTGGTTTTGTTACTGGTTGTAGGCCGTTAATTTTTTTGGATGAGACTCATATAAAGAATAAGTATAAAGGTAGTATCCTAGTTGCTGTGTCGAAGGATGCCAGCGATGATCTTTTCACAATTGCTTATTCGGTAGTGGATGCAGAGAATGATGATAATTGGGAATGATTTTGTTATCTTTTGAGAAGTGTCCTACTTTCATATCAAACTATTCCATTCAATAAGTTCACATTTTTCTCCGATAGACACCCTAGGATTATGAAGGCAGTTGAGCAACTATTTGTGGGTAGTCACCATGCGTATTGTTTGAGGCATTTAGTGGATAATTTTGTGAAGCAGGTAATTAAAACCTACTTTTGTTTTGAATTTTAATTTTATTTTTATTTTAATACATGTTTTGAAAAAAAAGATTTTTTTTTGTCATTATATATATTGTGAAGTTATCCAAAACATAACAAAAAAACACTGGTCTTCGGTATTCAAGAAAGCTGCATATGCTCCATCTTTGCAGGAGCATGAACAACATATAAAAAATATCATAGACTCCATGCTACTTGCCATAGGATTTATTGTACATTCCCAGTCATAAAGTTGGGCAAATACTTTATTTCTTGGTGATAGATGGGGTGTTATTAATAATAACATGGCCGAGTGTTGGAATAATAGGGTTAACCAGCTCGTTATCTCCCTATTGTGGCTATGGTGGATTACATACACATACAAATCATGAACATAATGCATTGGCGATGTGAATCAACAATGGTGATGGTTAAGGAATTAAGTCCCAAAAAGGAGAAGGCTATTGCTAGTGTTTATCTTGAATCCCAAAATTTGAGAGTGCATCGGTCATGTAATTGGAGGTTTGAGGTAGTTGATGGGGAAAAATCCTTTGCTGTTGATTTAATTGATAAGAGTTGCTCATGAAGAGCTTGACAGATTAATAAGCTTCCATGCAAGCATGCTTGTGCTGCTATTGAGTCGAAGTCATTGTCATTGTATAAATTTTGTGATTAGTATTTCAAGATTGAAATGTATCGCCAAGCAACAAAGGAATTATTAATCCAATCCCAACTTTTGATATTAATGAGTCAAATCTTAATGAAGAAAATGTAATCAATGCTCCAGATGTTCACAGTCAGCCAAGTCGTAGGAGGACTAAGAGAATATCATCACAAGTTGAAACACGTATGTCAAAGTGTAGTTGTTGTCATAAGAAAAGTCACAACAAACGCAGCTGCAAAGAAGCTATAAACTAGTTGTTATTTTCAAAATTATATATGTTTGATTTGTTTGTAAACACTTGATTTATTTTTGCAATCAAACTCTATAATTTGTATGAGTATTCTGATACTTTTTGATATATACTTCCGCAGGAAAAAGAGATTGCTAGAAGGGGAATCAAGCAGGATCTTACATTCGAGAAAGCAGACATGTTTGAGTGGCAGCATTAGCGATTTACGTATTGGTTCTGGTTGAATGACAACACCTTTGATGGTTCTGTTTTTGAAACAATTGTGCAATATGTTTATGAACTTTGTATCATGTGTCAGTTATTATTACGTACTATGGTTGTGTGGTAGAAACTAATGGTTGTATTTATGGTTTATGTGACATTGTATCATGTATCAGTTATTATTATGTTTATGAACTTTGTTAGGTACTTTGCAATATGTTCAATTTACTTTGGTTGAATTTGTGAGTTTCATGGACAAATTTGCCAGAAACTTGAGTACAAATTTTGATATATAAGGTATATGTTATGTTTGATGGTTCTGTTTTGTACAAGAATTGGTTTGTCTGAAGTTGATATGTAGTTGTTATAGTATATACTATAGTTGTGGAGTGGAAACTTATGGTTGTATTTATAGTTTATATGACTATGTATCATGTGTTAGTGTCATAATATCCCCAATAACAAGTGATCAAATGTCCCAAAACAAACTCACCCATACTAATTAATGCATAACTTGCACCCTAATGTACATGTAAGTTCAAATACCTCATTCGTGGAAATATATACTTGAATCTGAGTCAATTATGCTTGATTTTTTGAGCCATTGAGAACTAAAGAGGGAGTCTCGTACCTGAATACTCAAATTGTGGCAAAGTATACTCAATTTGGTCACACATATACTTGAATTTGAATATTTCGTATCTAATAAGGCGGATTATGTACCCTAATCAATTATGTCAAGCACTTATTAGAGCAATAGTATCATTAATATTAATCCATATTATATTATCAATGAAATAAGGAAATATGTCCCAAACAGAGTCACCCACACTAATTAATGCATAACTTACGTCCCAATGTACCTGTAAGTTTGAAAATAATACTTCATTCGTGGAAATATATACTTGAATCAGAGTCAATTGAGCTTGATTTTTTGAGCCATTGAGAACAAAAGAGGGAGTCTCGTACCTGAATACTCAAATTGTGACCAAATATACTCAATTTAGTCACACACATACTTAAATTTGGATATTTCGTACCTAATAATGCGGATTATGTACCCTCATCAATTATGTCAACCAATTAACCTTAATTTATATCAATTATCATTGAAACAAGAAAATATGCCGAAAAAAACTCACCTACACCAACCTCTTCTAGGATTTGATTATAGGTGTATACCACATCAGGTAATGTCAAATATAGATACATGCATTTTTCTCTTCTACTTCTAAGGTATTGACTCTCATATTAGGTTGTCTATATTCATGATAACCATAAAACTCTATTGTGTATTTTTGTACCAAATAATGGGGATTATGTACCCTAATCAATTATACCAAGCACTTATTAGAGCAGTAGTGTCATTAACCTTAATCCATATTATATGATCAATGAAACAATGAAATATGTACTTGAATGTTTGAACATAGTACCTCATTCATGGTAATATATACTTGAATCTGAGTCAATTGTGCTTGATTTTTTGAGCCATTGAGAACTAAAGAGGAAGTCTCGTACCTGAATACTCAAATTGTGGACATGTATACTTAATTTGCTCACACACATAATTGAATTTGGATATTTCGTACCTAATAATGTGGATTATGTACCCTCATCAATTATGTCAACCAGTTAACCTTAATCCATATCATATTATCATTGAAATAAGAAAATATGTCGAAAAAAACTCACCTACACCAACCTCTTCTAGGATTTGATTATAGGTGTATATTATATCAGGTAATGTCAAATATAGATACATGCATTTTTCTCTTCTACTTCTAAGGAATTGACTCTCATATTAGGTTGCCTATATTCATGATAACCATAAAGCTCTATTGTGTATTTTCGTACCTAATAATGGGGATTATGTACCCTAATCAATTATGCCAAGCACTTATTAAAGCAGTAGTGTCATTAACCTTAAACTATATTATATTATCAATGAAACAATAAAATATGTACCTGAATGTTTGAAAATAGTACCTCATTCTTGGCAATATATACTTGAATCTGAGTCAATTGTACTTGATTTTTTGAGCCATTGAGAACCAAAGAGGGAGGCTCGTACCTAAATACTCAAATTGCGGACATGTATACATAATTTGCTCACACACATACTTGAATTTGGATATTTCGTGCCTAATAATGCGGATTAAGTACCCTCATCAATTATGTCAACCAATTAACCTTAATCCATATCATATTATCATTGAAATAAGAAAATATGTCGAAAAAAACTCACATACACCAACCTCTTCTAGGATTTGATTATAGGTGTATATCACATCAGGTAATGTCAAATATAGATATATGCATTTTTCTCTTCTACTTCTAAGGTATTGACCCTCATATTAGGTTGTCTATATTCATGATAACTGATGGGGCTGGATAGCCCGTGCCCGACACGGGGGATGAAGAAGCAAGGGACATGACTTAACCTCTCTCCTCAGGCCCCGGAGCCCCCCGGTCGGGGGCATGCTCGGAAAAGTAAGTGCCCGAGAGCACATCGGGAGACATCGCACCCAAAGACCCCCGAGCTCACCTCGGGAGGCGGAGTCCTCGCATCAGCCAACCTCGGGAGCCCCGAGTGCTTCAAATAGAAGGATAATGACGCAGACTGTTTCAAGGGATATCCCTTTACCCCGAAAGCAGGGGGTGCGGCCTGAATATCGACAATGTGGCGTCGCTAAAGGGGGCACAATCAGTCTGCCGACACCTGTATAAAAGGTAGTTCAACCCTTCCGGTAAGGGGGGGGGGTGATCTCTTATCTTCACATACTATACTTCTTTCTCTATCAATCGGACCACCTACTAACTTGAGCGTCGGAGTGGACTCCGCTGGATCCCTGTCGGCGTGTCCCCCTAACGCTTGTGTTACTTTCACAGGACCCTCCCTTATGTTCATCAGCGACATAGTCCTCCCTGCCGGGGCTGATCCTCAGCGACTGGTCATCGCCGACGACTCCTTCCGGAATAATAACCATAAAACTCTATTGTGTATTTTCATACCTAATAATAGGGATTATGTACCCTAATCAATTATACCAAGCACTTATTAGAGCAGTAGTGTCATTAACCTTAATCCATATTATATTATCAATGATACTATGAAATATGTACCTGAATGTTTGAAAATAGTACCTCATTCTTGGCAATATATACTTGAATCCGAGTCAATTGTACTTGATTTTTTGAGTCATTGAGAATTAAAGAGGGAGCCTTATATTTGAATACTCAAATTGTGGATATGTATACTCAATTTGCCCACACACATACTTGAATTTGGATATTTCGTACCTAATAATGCGGATTATGTACCCTCATCAATTATGTCAACCAATTAACTTTAATCCATATCATATTATCATTTTAAGGTGAAAATATGTCGAAAAAAACTCACCTACACCAACCTCTTCTAAGATTTGATTATAGGTGTATACCACATCAGGTAATATCAAATATAAATACATGCATTTTTCTCTTATACTTCTAAGGTATTGACTCTCATATTAGGTTGTCTATATTCATGATAATCATAATTCTCTATTGTGTATTTTCGTACCTAATAATGCGGATTATGTACCCTAATTAATTATGTCAAGCACTTATTAGAGTAGTAGTGTCATTAACATTAATCCATATTATATTATTAATGAAACAATGAAATATGTATCTGAATGTTTGAAAATAGTACCTTATTCTTGGCAATATATACTTGAATCTGAGTCAATTGTGCTTGATTTTTTGAGTCATTGAGAACTAATTAAGAGGGAGTCTCGTACCTGAATACTCAAATTGTGGACATGTATGTTGGTGCAGGCAACACCTACGTCAAACCTGGATTTTGATAATGGCAAAGGGTTCAGAAGTTAAGATGCTATTGTTGTCTAACATGTTCACTGAGTGTGCAGGAAGAAACCCTAGGTACACTAGGCAAGAAGTCCTGGCAAAGGGCGGGGCAAAGAAGTCCTGGTCAAGGACTGAGCAAGAAGACCTGACCGGAAGTCAGGCAAAGAAGTCCTGGTTAAGGACTGGGCACGAAGTCCTGGCAAGGAGCTGGGCACCGAAGACCTGACCGGAAGTTGGGCACGAAGACCTGGTCAGGTGGATCGGGCAAAAGTCCAACCGGAGGAGCCGGTTGGCAAAAGGTAAACTCTCCTGAGAGGAGTAGGTGATGACGCATTCCCCGTCGAGGGAACAGTAGGCGTCGGTTCGACCTAGGGTTCCATTTAGGAGACCCAAAGTCAGAACCAAGACAGCTACGGCTGTAATTATTACTTACTATGTTTTTGGGACTAACCTTAGTTGCAGGGTCGAAGGACTGATCGTCTGCAAGTGAAGGTTCTTCACTGGGCCTAGGCGCCCGAATGAAGTTAGGCGCCCGAATGGGCTCAAGCGCCCGTAAGGATACGGGCGCCCAAGAGTGAAGGCAAATCCCAAATCATAGCTGCGAACCCACTAAACCAAGGCGGATCAGGCGCCCGTGAGGTCACGGGCGCCCCCATCAGCTTAGGCGCCCAAGTGGGGAGGAAAAGCGGTGACCGAGCCCGCGGATAAGGATTCGCAGATCGGAGGGAACATGTCAGGCGCCCCCAACCCATCAGGCGCCCGATAGAGCACTATAAAAGGGGCTCGACCCCAAGGCTTCAACAACATAATTTCTCAACGCTCCAAAACTTTTCGTTCAAGCGCTACGCCCTGACAAACTCCGACTTCGAGATTCCAGCGCCGACGACAACCCTCTGCTCCGAAATACGATCCACATCGGGCGTCGGTAACGAAAAGTGTAGCTATTTTCATTTCTTGCAATATTCCTGTAATCAACTTGTAAACTATTTTGCGCGATTATAGTATTGCCCAAAGTAAACGGTCAAGGACCATGGGCCTTGGAGTAGGAGCCGACTGCGACTCCGAACCAAGTAAAAATCTTGTGTTCCTGTGTGCATTTAATTATTTCCACTGCGTTTTCGCTATTTATTCTATCTGAAAAGTTTTAACGATATTCACCCCCCTCTATCGTTTTTCTCGATCCAATAATGTATACTCAATTTGCTCACACTTATACTTGAATTTGGATATTTCGTACCTAATAATCTGGATTATATACCTTCATCAATTATGCCAAGCACTTATTAGAGCAGTAATGTCATTAACCTTAATCCATATTATATTATCAATGAAACAATGAAATTTGTACCTGAATATTTGAAAATAGTACCTCATTCTCGGCAATATATACTTGAATCTGAGTCAATTGTGCTTGATTTTTTGAGTCATTGAGAACTAAAGAGGGAGTCTCGTACCTGAATACTCAAATTGTGGACATGTATACTCAATTTGCTCACACACATACTTGAATTTGAATATTTCCTACATAATAATCTGGATTATATATCCTCATTAATTATGTCAGGTACTTATTAGAACAGTAGTGTCATTAACCTTAATCCATATTATATTATCAATTGTGCTTAATTTTATGAGTCAATTCGTGCCCAAAAAAAGTCACCTACACCAACCTCTAAAGCATCTGTGCACTGGTAGTGTGTCCTAGATTTTTAATAGACCTATTGTAGATAGTACTCAATTGGATAGACAAAATACTAAATTTTTGTTTAAATGGTGCTGAATTTAGGTGGTATTATACCTTCTTTTATACTTTTTGTACCTAAATTTTGCCTAGAGATGCTCTAACAGAATAAAAACTAACAGAATACATTGTTTTACATAAGTTTGTCATTACTACAGAATAAAAACCAACATTGCTGGAGAATAAAAACCAAAATCTTTCTGTCATTACTAAGTACTAACATAATACATTGCTTTACATAACAAAGCCATAAGTCTGTCATTACTACAAAATAAAAACCAATATTGCTACAACTATTGAAAACCAACATCTATTTGTCATAACTAACAAAATACATTGCTTAACATAACTAAGTCTTAAATCAATCATTACTACAGAATAAAAATCAACATTGCTTTACATTTGAATTTGGATCCAAAAAAGGCAAATTTGAAACTCCAATACATCTGCTTGAGCATAAGAAGCAGATAAGTGTCTATCTTCAGATGTTTTACATCTGTCATTACCAACATTGCTTTACATCTTAGTCAAATACTTTTTTTAACAATCCATTCTTATCTAATAAAATAGTTGAAGCAACACGGGCCCGATAAGTGTCTATCTTCACATGATTTTGAAAACTCCAGATATCATCAGTGTCAGAAGATAGACACTCCACCCACATGAATATGTAGACACCACAATCTAGGGTAGCGCCTTGATGACGACAATGTAACGACCCGGCCCGTCGACCCGACCTCTCGGCCCCTTGGGCGGCCAAATTCCATTTTTCCTTTGTACTTGACCTCCAGGTCAAGTACAAAGGTTCCTTGAATCCGGTAGCCAAGTGAGTGGCCTCTCTGGTACCCGCAGGCAACCCTCTAGGCCCGAGACCCTACGGTCTTCCCACCCCTGGCAGTGAGTTTTTGCCTTCCACAGGATTCGAACTCTAGTCCTCCAGGCTAAGTACTAGAGTTTATAAATCCTAGTAGCCAAGTACAAAGGTTCCTTGAATCTAGTAGCTAAGTGAGTCACGAGCCGCCTGATGGGGCTAGAGGGGTCGTGTCGCTACACATAATGTTCTTTCAGGACCTCGTCACTACCTATGGCAAATCCTTGAAGATGCAACATGCATCCAGCCAAAAAACGTGCCTACAAAAAAGTAAATGATTTAATACTGTGATCTTAAGACATATTAGAATAGAATATTGTCAAACTCACATAAACTTTAGCAGTCCCAAATGCAAATGAATTATGATTTGAATTCCATAATCTGAATTTCCCTTTAGATGGATTAAAAATCAATAAATACCAATGTCATCTATCATTAATTGGGAAAATGATATATCTACATTTTCTAAATAGATATTCATTTAGTTCCTGTAGTTTGCTCTCGTTGTGGATGCCAACCTTGCAAGGAAAGCACCATAATATGTTTTGTGTATCTGCCTATATTTGCCATATTTCTACAAGTGCTGTAAGACTTCTTTCTACACATTCAAAATAAGATATAATCATGTTTCTTAATATAATAAGAATTAAAAATCAAATATCAACTACCAAATATCTCGATTTGCTACAAACCTGTGCATTTGTGTCTATACAGTAAATCACAAATCCATAAGTTGGACTGTGTTTTTTCATAATCTTCATATAAACATTTATGATTTGACTATCAACAGGCTCACCAAACAAAAAGGAACAGAATGTAGATCCAGTTAAGCTTAGGAACTCATCTTGCCATATGACAACACTACGGGGAGTAAAAAATAACATTACAAAATTGATAAGACCTGGTAGCGGATGTGGAGGAAACTTGCCAAACCTTGCGCAGGTATGGACTCAAGTTAAACCCTGCTAAGTGTCTTTTCGGAGCTCGGAGTGGAAAATTCCTCGGCTACATTGTGACCGAGAGGGGTATTGAGGCTAACCCCAGCAAAGTGAAGGTTTTGCTTGATATGCCCCCACCAAGGAACCTTCGGGAAGCACAACGACTCACCGGGCGGATCACAACCTTGTCCAAGTTCATCTCCCGGTCGGCCGAGCGAGGGCTACCATTTTTCAAGACCCTTCGTCGAGCTACCAAGTTTCAATGGGACACTGATTGTGATAAGGCGTTCAAGGAGTTGAAGGCTTACCTTGTCGAGTTACCAGTGTTAGCCAAGCCTGAGGTCGGGGAGGTGCTGTCTGTGTACTTGGCTGCCTCGGCTGACTCGGTTAGCATGGTTTTGGTCAAGCAGGAGTGGGATGAGCAAAAGCCTGTGTAATTTTTTGCCCACTTACTGAAAGGAACTGAGTGTCGGTATACGACACTCGAGAAATTGGTGTATGTATTGTTGTTAGGCGCTCGGAGGCTCAGGCCTTACTTTCTGGCGCACCTCATCGTGGTCCTGACTAACAGCAACTTGGGTCGGGTAGCCTCCAATCCAGAGGCATCAGGCCAACTGATCAAATGGACCACCGAATTAAGTGAATACGACATTCAGTACCAGGTTCGTCCCGCCATCAAATCACAAGCATTAGCGGATTGTTTGAGTGAGTCGCACTCGGAGGAGGCCGAAGAAGCCTGGCAAGTTTATGTGGATGGTTCGTCGGCACGGTCGGGCAGCGGAATCGACATTTTGATGGTCTCCCCGAAGGGGGAGCAATTGCATCTATCCGTCCGATTGGAGTACCGGGCCACGAACAACGAAGCTGAATTGAAGCCTTTATAGCTGGGTTATAAGCGGCCAAGCACGTGGGAGCCACTCGGGTGATATTCTACTCTGACTCTCAGCTGGTTACCCAACAAGTCGCTGGTCGGTTTGAAGTCAATAGCGACCGGCTGCAAGCCTTCGTGGAAGCCTATAAGAAGTTAGAGGCCGAGTTTCAAGAGGTGCAGATACAGAAGATCCCCAGGGAAAGTTGTTAAATACTGAATTTTAGAGGATAATTTAAAATTTAGCGGCTTAGTTGTAATTTTTTGAACTTGGTGGGTTTAGTTGCAAAATGCCAAAGTAAAAATAACCTCTAAATCTTCCCTGTATATTCCTATTCACATATCAGTTTTTCCCGATTCCCTTTCGTCTCTGCTAACGCCGCACGAGCGGTTCACCTCAACGCCGAACCGGTGAGTGAAGCCGGGTCCTGGTGAGTGAAGCCAGGTGGTGGAAATCCCGGTGAGTGAAGTCGGGTCTTGGTGAGTGAAGCCAAGTGATGGAAATCCCGGTGAGTGAAGCCGGGTCCTGGTGAGTGAAGCCAGGTGATTGAAATCCTACTGAGTGAAGCTAGGTTGAAATCTCGATGAGTGAAGCGGGGTCCTGGTAAGTGAAGCCAGGTGATTGAAATCCTAGTGAGTGAAGCTAGGTTGAAATCCCGGTGAGTGAAGCCGGGTCCCGGTGAGTGAAGCCGGGTGACCAAAACCCTGGTGAGTGAAGCCAGGTCCTAGTGAGTGAAGCTAGGTTAAATGAAGTCCCAATGAGTGAAACTGGGCATGGAGTCTTGGTCCGGGGGACTAAGAACGAGTCAAAGAAGGGCTTGAGGCTTGTTCTCGTGACTTAGAATGGATTTGACCTTGCCTGGATCGGTCTGGTGACCGATCAGGGAAGTTGGCATAGTGCTCCTTCGTGGATCAGTCTGGTGACCGATCCAGCGATGGCTGATCGGTCTGGTGACCGATCAGGGAGCATACAGTTCACCTGCTGCTCTGCTCCGGATCGGTCCGGTGGCCGATCAGGGAGCACCCAGTAGGTTTTGGGAACCTTACTGATCTGCTCCTAATCGGTCTGGTGACCTATCAGGGATACTGTTCAGATCGGTCTAGTGAACGATCATTTGTCGCAAGGTTCTCACTATAACCGATTAGGATGACTCCTGATCGGTCAGGAAGCAGCCTGATTGGTTTGGTGACCGATCAGGTTGGAGCCTGATTGGTCTGGTGACCGATTAGGCTGGAGCCTGATTAGTCTGGGGACCTATCTGGAGTGTGCAGCAGACTGCTGGATAGGTCTGGGGACCGATCTGGAGTGTGCAGCAGACTGCTGGATAGGTCTGGGGACCAATCAGGAGTGTGCAGAAGACTGCTGGATCGGTCTGGTGACCGATCAGGGTCCTTCCTGATCGGTCTGGTGACCGATCAGGAGCAGAACTTTAATTCAAATACGCTGTCAGAAGCTCTGATCGCGACTGTTTTCTCTGTCGATTCTCTAATACATTGCTGATTTCATTTGATATGCATTGCTAAGCCTCTGTTGGAGTGTGCAGGTGATAGCAGGTGATTCAAACACTCAAGGAGGGTCAATGGGAGGCTTTCCTTGGAGCAGGTTTGTTTGTTTCTCCTTCTCAGGTTTCAACGGCAACTGAGGCATGGCTGGCGACTGACGGAGGCTCAGCTGGAGAGGGACTTCAGTGGACTGAGTGCTCAGGGAGGTCAATGGGTTCAAGCTGTGCTCAGGGGATGCTGATGGAGCCTGGCGATGAAGCAGAAGCTTAAGAGGAAGATGAGAAGCAGAGGAGGCAAGTAGAACGAACAGGAAAACAAGCAAGTGTGGCTGTGGGTTTCGCTGTTGTTGTTGTGCTCCTTGTGTAGCTTCTCTCTTGAGCTTTCTTGCTACTATCTTGTGAGAGGTTCCTCCTTAGTCTCGTGAGCTTACCTTGTATCCTATTGAGATGCTTGTGGAGAGGTTTCTCCACCGAGAAGGAGGCGCTGTTTTATCCGGGTTACCGGGGCTTGATCTGCCGACGATCAAGGGATCACCCACCTTACGGGCACGCCAAGGAGTAGGGGCAAGTTATCCCCGAACCTTGTACATCGCTGTGTCGTCTGGTTTGCTTACTTTGTTTTGATTTCTGTTTGTCATTTCTGTTTCTGCACTTGTGTTGTTTGTTTCCGCTGTCTGACTCTTGAAGTGTAGAAAGTTTGTGAAAGCTTAAGAAAATTGTGTCTGGCTATATTCACCCCCCCTCTCTAGCCATCCAAGGTCCAACAAGTGGTATCAGAGCTTGGAGCTCTGTTCACGGCTTAACATCCGAGAGCTTACAGCAAGATGGCTGGAAGAGAAGGATTGAGCACAAACTGACCTCCATTCCTCGACGGCACTGATTTTTCATATTGGAAGTCAAGAATGGAGTTTTACTTGAAGACAAATATGAGCTTGTGGTTCGCTGTCAAGGAGGGTTTCTCTCCTCCAAAGGATATTGAGGGAAAAGATCTAGATTTCTCCATGTGGTCGTTTGAGCAAATCCGGAAGGGGGAAGCAAATGCCAAAGCTGTGGTCACCTTACAATGTGGGATGACCAAAGAGCAATTGATCAAGATTGGTCCCTTCACCTCTGCCAGAGACCTTTGGAACAAAGTTATTGAGCTCCATGAAGGAACTCAAGACACCCGGACTGCCAAGAAGGACCTCCTTCTCAGCCAACTCCAGAACTTGACAATGGGAGAAAATGAAACTGTAAGTATGCTTCATTGTCGATTCAAAGAAGTATTGAATGACCTCCACTCCATTGATGAAAAGGTAGAAAACCGAGACCTAGTGAGGTATGTCCTTAAATCATTTCCTAGGAATGTCTTGTGGTCATCCATGGTGGATGCCTACAAGGTGTCTAAGGATCTTTCAATTATTAAGTTAGAAGATCTATTTTGTGAAATAGAACTACATGAGATCTCTAACCAATGTCCCAAAGAGAAAGGTATTGCTTTAGTGGCAGGTAACAACAAGAAGAAGAAGGAGGAGAAGAACACTCACTGTCACATGACTTTCATGGCACTAGAGGAGTCAAAGGAGGAAAGTGATGATGAATCAAGTAGCTCCTCAACCGCACTTTCATCATCTTCGAATGATGAAGAGGTAATCTCTCCCGAGCTAGACAAATGTTATAGAACAATAGCGTGCTTGACAAAAATGCTTAATAAATCTAAGGCCAAAGTCAAAGCATTAAGGTTGGAAGTAAAAGAATTGAAATCCCTTAAGGTTGAGGACATTAATGATTTGCATGATAAATCCCTTAAGGATGAAAATAAGAACTTGAAGAGCGAAGTTGAAAATCTCAAGAATGTTCTTGAGAAGTTTTCAACAAGCTCTAAAACATTAGATATGATACTCAACTCACAAAGGGCGATGTACAACAAGGTTGGTTTGGGTTACCAACCTAAAGAATCTAGTGTCATATCTTTAATGTCAAGAACCCATTTTAGATCATCAAATGATTCTAAGGTTCAAAAAGTCAAAAAGAAATTGACTAAGGCATGAGTGCCAAAGTCATTCATTGTAGATTCCTTAGGTCCCAAAATTTGGGTACCTAAAACCTCAATATTTAGAATTGTATAAGCATAAATTGAGGGGGAGCATCTACTAACATAGATTGTTGATAAGTGGTGCTCCAAACCCAAGGCTAAGGTTACACTAGTTTCAAAATGAGTCAACAAGCCTTGGAAATTGTCTTTATACATTGCATGAATGGGTTAGATTAACACATAACTTGCTCTTGCCATGGATTGCTTAGGATAATAAGTTTTTCTTGTTGCAATTTATGTTTTCCTGCAAGTTATGGTTTATGATATGTCTTATCTCAAGCTTAAAGCATTTTGTTTGGTGAACATGATCGAGTATGCCATGATTTTCTTGTATGTGTTAGACAACATGAATGCATGCTAAAGAACTAGTATGGACACACGAATTAGTATTGATTCATCACTATGAAAACTTCACCATACATCATTAGACAAGGAACATGAACTTAAGGTCTATGACTTAGTTGTTCAAACCTGATATGTTTCACATGCCTAATATTAAATGGATTATCAAGTTTGGATTGTCATATGCCTAATACTTAGATGATCAGAATCTGATTATCAAAATAGATTGAATTATCAAAATTGTTTGGAATAAACATGATCATACTTAGAACATATTGATGATGTTTTGATACAAATCTGTTTTTGGATTGTTTTTTTTACCATAGAAATTCTTTGATATGAAAATATACTTCTTGGTTAAGGGACCCCATGCTTAGGATCAAATAACTAAAACCAATTGAATTAGGGTTTAGGAGTGGTTGAGAACTGAACAAACTCAACTCTGAATTTTCTGGAATCTGAACGGATTGTAAACAAACTTTCTGTATCACACCTGATCGGTCCACCGACCGATCAGGACTCACCCTGATCGGTCCGGTGACCGATCAGATCAGGGAATTCCCTGATTGGGTCAAAACTCCTCAGTCCGATCTCATTTCATCAAGTTGTATCAGATTACCTGATCATACTGATACACACAAATCTGATACAAACCAAGTATAATTGAAACATACTTGATCCTCCATTGGTACAAACCTGGTACTAAGTGAGTACAAGTTTGTTCAAGTGATCAAAGAAGGGTAGGAATTTTTTAAGACCCTTGATTCTCAGAACTTTTTCTGAAACATCAAGCATTAAAATGCTGATTTGATACAAACCTATGTTGGAATGTTCAAATTCATAAGAAAGGGTTTGTTGAGTCATGACTCTCGTTCTTAATGTCGTGTTTCGGATATTTTTCTGAAATGACGAATATCAATAGAGTCTACACCTTTATTTAGGAATGCATATTGTTAATGTAGTCTAATCAGGAACGTATCAGAGTTTCAGAAATTTTTCTGAAATCTGATCGGTCCCCAGACTAATCAGAAATTTTTCTGTATCAAATAATCAACGAACCTGATCGGTCACGGAGACCAATCAAGATTATATGTCCGATACAGATGCATTCCTTACTTGTCATATGAAACATATATATGTTTGACCATGATATATTTCTGTATATGTTTTCATGTGCATTTCATACTTATTACCGTATGATGCATATACATTGTTGTCATGATACATTTATGGTATATGCCTCTCATATGCAATTCAAAAGTTTACCTTTGATTATTTTGGGTTTGTGGAGAGACCCGTGTTTGAGGGGGAGGTATGTTCAAACTTAATAACCATACCGTTTTCGATGTTTGACAAGGGGGAGAAAATGGTTGATTGAGTTTAGGGTTATTGTAGGGGGAGGATTTTGATTCCCTTACGATAATTGAACTGCCTTCAATTGATCATTTAATGCCTAAACATAAATCGGGGTGTCAAACAACAAAAAAGGGGAGATTATTGATGCAGTCTGACCCTGATTGTTGTTTTGGTGTTTGACACCGATTTAAGTTTGATTCAAGTTTGGTTGAATTTGGGTTAAGTCCAGGTGGATCGGGAGATCGTACGCTGGCATGTGAAAAAGTCCTAGCTTGGAGGGCTAGGTGATGGAAATCCCGGTGAGCGAAGCCGGGTCCTGGTGAGTGAAGCCAGGTGATGAAAATCCCAGTGAGCGAAGTCAGGTCCTGGTGAGTGAAGCCAGGTGATAGAAATCCTGGTGAGTGAAGGTGGGTCCTAGTGAGTAAAGCCAGGCGGTGGAAATCTCGGTGAGTGAAGCCGGGTCCTGGTGAGTGAAGCCAGGTGGTGGAAATTGTTGGGACCGGGTGCATGTTGACATGGATGTGGGTTCGTAATTTTAAAATTTATTACGTGCAACGGAAGATTTAGCATAAATAATTTCCCAAATTATTTAACCACACATCTAAGCATGCAACCTTATATTGTGTAAACATGATCATATATTAAAATTTTGCAGAAAGTAAACTAATTTACTTAATACCTCGCGTAACTCGAAGGAAAGGACGAGATCCAACCGTAAGTGTCCCTTGGAAGCTCCGCCTCTATTCGTGTCCACGCCGAGTTTTCTTCGGGATGACTTCGCAAAGCCACGAGTTTCGTGTCGACAAGAACTACTAGATTCTCCAAAGGTACGACAAGAATACCAAGAGAGAGATGGGAAGACTAACCACCAAACGAAGAACGGAATCAAGATTCCGGGAGGAAGGAAGGAGTTGCGCCCGCTTCTTCTTCTTCTTCGGCAGCTGCTTGGTGGTGGCTGAAGCTCACGGCAAAGGGGAGGGCCTCTAGGGCCGGCGGCACTAGAGGAGGGAGAGAGAGAGAGGGAGAGAGAGAGGGCTTATTCCTTGATCTCTTAGATTAATTTCCAAGCCTTGCCTTGGTTCGTTTATATAGTAGCCTCTCAATCGCCAAGTCTCCTTTTTATGGAATAAATTTTCATAAGAAATTTATCATATAAATTTTTCTATGAATTATTCCATCATGCCAAGTTTTTTTCATAATTTAATTTACAATAAAAACAACCATGTCTCCCTTTTTATTATGGAATAAATTTTCACAAGAAATTTATTATATAAATTTTTCTTATCATGGAAAAATCAATTCATAATTGATTTTATAAAATAAAATAAACTATTCAAAGTTTATTTTAATTTCCATGAAAATAATAAACCAAACTTCGGTTTATAAAAATTTATATATATTATCCATAATTTTATAAAACAAACCACGCTCGGTTTATTTTATAATTTGAACCAAACAATTTGGTTCTCCCCTTTTAATGTGGTCGGCCAAACAAAGAGGGTGGGGACCTTCTTTGGCCAGCCAAACCCAAGCCTATACCATACGAATTAAACTCATTTAATTTGTCCAATAAGTCTTCAAAAGACTTAGCCATTTTATGCTTCCGATGCGTCTCTGAAAAATTCAGATTCGACTTATCTCTCTTGATCGGAAAATCTAATTTTCAACTCATTTTAAATCCCTTGGATTACTCGTAGTGCGTGTGACTAAATAGACTTTCGATTTATGTTGGTCGTCTATAATTAATCAATTATAGAACGATCATGAGTGACACCTAGTAGTACATCATTATCCCCAATTAATTGAAAGATCAACGGTTGACCTCAGAAATTATTCTGAAACCCTTCAGCAGCTATAATGAATCGTGCCCCATTCCCTTCACCATCTTATACCCTCTTGGTTTAGGACACGGTCTATGTGTGTCAGTCCCCACTAGGCTGACTACGTCACACCTAGCCCAAGCAATGTTTTTCTCGTCCTACGGATTCTAGTTACTCTCATGTTTCTGAGAGATTCATACTCTGAACATGTGATGCTCTGGCCAGAGGCTTCGAGTAACAATCCGACGATAGGCCTTGGGTATACATCTCCTCGCAAGGAGTGGTGAATCCTTTGTAGGCTGTTCAAACATCTTCGGGCACTTCGGCTTATACCCAACCATCCTGGGTCCACACCTCCTTAGAGATGCTTGCTTAAGATGTCAAAGTATAAGTCTCCATGACCAAGATGACTTGAACACCGCAAGTCAAAGGAACATCGCACTTAAGCTGCAGTAAGAACTTCATTGACATATCTATATGTAGATTACCATATGAACTTTTACAGCCAGTCACTCCAATGAACTAGTTCCCTTAACTAGCATTCATGTTTATCTCCGGACATCCCAATGTCTCCAGCCAGTGAGAATCAGCTAATTAGAGAATAACCCATGCTAGTCTCAACAGAATTGATAGTGTCCGTATTTATCAATTCATCGACTAGGGACAATTTCAATACTTCACAATTGCACATGTAGAGATAATCACTAGTTGTGAATTCATCACAAATTCTCTCATGCTGTGAATTGTATTGCGGACATTTAGTAAATGAGTTTAAGATCTCAATCAAATACACAAACATGTATACTCAAATAGTAAATATTCATTTATTAAAATAAATGATTACATTCATAAGACGATTGCCTTAGGACACTTCTCTCACAATACTAACAAACTCCCACTTGGCCTAATGCCAATCGCTACGGTATCCAATACCACAGGCTCTAACATGATCCTCAAACTTGCTTTGAGGCAAGGCCTTAGTTAAAGGATCCGCTAAATTCCTTTCAGTGGGAATTTTCTCAATTTGTATATCATTCCTACTTATAATCTCTCTGATCAGATGATAGCGGCGAAGCACATGTTTGGATCGCTGATGAGACCTTGGTTCCTTTGCTTGTGCAATAGCTCCATTGTTGTCGCAGTAAACTGGCACTGCTTCATCAATGGTTGGAACCACACCAAGTTCTGAGACAAACTTCTTGATCCAGACTGCTTCCTTTGCTGCTTCCGAAGCTACAATATATTCCGCTTCCGTGGTAGAATCCGCTACGGTGTTTTGTTTGGAACTCTTCCAACTTATTGCGCCTCTATTCAAAATAAATATGTATCCGGACTGAGATTTGGAGTCATCCTTATCTGTCTGGAAACTGGCATCTGTATACCCACGTATTATCATATCTCCTTCTCCATATATTAGGAACACATCCTTAGTTCTTCTTAAGTACTTAAGGATTATCTTGACAGCTGCCCAATGATCCATTCCTGGATCAGACTGGTATCTGCTTGTGACGCTCAGAGCATACGATACATCGGGCCTAGTACATAACATAGCATACATGATAGATCCTATCGCGGATGCATAAGGAATCTTATTCATGCAAATCCTCTCGTCTGCTGTTCGCGGACACATAGACTTTGAAAGGTTGATCCCATGCCTGATGGGAAGGTAACCTTTCTTGGATTCCGACATGCTAAACCTTTTTAGCACTCGGTCTATATATGTAGACTGCGAAAGACCAAGCAACCGTTTTGATCTATCTCTATAGATTCTAATCCCAAGGATATAGGTTGCTTCTCCCAGGTCTTTCATGGAGAAAGTTTTGGACAACCAAATTTTAACCGACTGTAAGACTGATATATCGTTTCCTATAAGTAATATGTCATCGACATATAATACTAGAAATACGACTGCACTCCCACTAACCTTCTTGTACACACAAGGTTCGTCAGGATTTTGTGAGAAATCAAACTCTTTGATTGTCTCATCAAAACGGATGTTCCAGCTCTTGGATGCTTGCTTCAGTCCATATATGGATCGCCGAAGCTTGCATATTTTGGTTTTGTCAACCGATGTGAAACCTTTAGGTTGTATCATGTATACATCCTCAAGCAGGTTTCCATTAAGGAAAGCTGTTTTCACATCCATTTGCCATATCTCATAATCATAATGAGCTACTATGGCCAGGAGCATCCGAATGGATTTAAGCATAGCTACTGGCGAATAGGTTTCGTCATAATCAATTCCTTGTTTTTGACGATATCCTTTTGCCACTAGTCTAGCCTTAAAGGTAACAACATTACCTTCCATGTCGGTTTTCTTCTTGAAAACCCACTTGCACCCTATGGGCTTAATCCCTTCAGGTGGGTTAACCAAGTCCCATACTTGATTTTCGTACATGGAATCCATTTCCGACTTCATGGCTTCAAGTCATTTGTCCCTTTCTGAACTTCTCAGAACATCATCATAACTGATAGGTTCGTCGTTCGATTCACTTACGAGAAATCCGTATCTCTCTGGAATATTACGTGTCCTATCAGATCTACGAAGAAGTGGTGTTGTTTTAGGTTCAACCGATAGCTCATCATTATGAGTTATTGGTTGTGGGTTTAGACTAGGTGTCTCTGTAATGTCTATTGGAGTTTCTTGAACTTCTTCAAGTTCAATACTACTCCCACTGCTTTCTTGTAAAAGAAATTCTTTTTCCAGAAATACAGCATGCCTTGAAACAAACATTTTTTGTTCCAAGGGATGACAGAATTGGTAACCCTTTGTTTTCTTAGGGTATCCAATAAATAGACATTTATCAGACTTAACATCCAATTTGTCTGATACAGTCCACTTCACATAAGCAGGACAACCCCATATCTTAAGGTGAGTTAAGTGAGGTTTCTTACTATTCCACGTCTCATATGGAGTAGTAGAGAATACCTTAGTCGGGACTCTATTTAGCAAGCAAACAGCTGTCTTAAGCGCATAGCCCCAAAAGGATTTTGGAAGAGTTGCATGATTCATCATAGATCTAACCATGTCCATCAAGGTTCGGTTATGCCTCTCAGATACACCATTATGCTGTGGTGTATACGGCGGAGTCCATTGAGACAATATCCCATTGTCCCTAAGATAATCTTGAAACTCTTGACTGAAGTATTCATCACCCCGATCGGATCGAAGTATCTTAATACTTTTGCCAAGCTGTTTCTCTACTTTATTTCTGAACTCTTTGAATTTCTCAAAAGCTTCAGATTTGTGTTTCATCAAGAACACATACCCGAATCGTGAGTGATCATCGATAAAGGTAATGAAGTAGCTATAGCCTCCTTGTGCAAGAGTTGACATTGGTCCACATACATCAGTATGTATTAGACCAAGCAATTCTCCCACTGGATTACCTTTTCCAGAAAAGGGTAATTTGGCCATCTTGCCTTTTAAGCATGATTCGCATGTATCAAATGAACCGGGTTCAAATGATTCCAGAATTCCACATCGGTGTAATTTGGTCATGCGTTTCTTACTTATATGGCCAAGACGACAATGTCACGTATAGGAGTCTATTTGATTATCTATTCGAGCACGTTTGTTGCTAACTTCGATATTGAAAATGTCACCGGATAAATCTAACGTGTAGATACCATTGCACGAAGTTCTGGTCCCATAAAGAACACCATTTAAAGTTATGTAACAACAATTGTTACTAAAAGTTAAATGATAACCCTTTTCATTCAAGCATGAAATAGATACAATGTTCTTTATTAACGAAGGAACAAAATAACAATTATCCAATTCTAAGACAAGTCCAGTAGGAGTTTAGCAAATATGTTCCGATGGCAACAGCAGCAATCTTTGCTCCATTTCCAACTCGCAAATTCGCTTCTCCCTTGACGAGTCTTCTTCTATTCCTTAGCCCCTGTATGTCATTACATATATGTGAGTTACACCCAGTATCAAGTACCCAGGTGTTGAGGAAATAGAAGTGACATTCAATAACGAAGATACCTGAAGAGGATGGGGCATCGGATGCCTTCTTCTTCAAGGACTCAAGATAAACCTTGCAGTTTCTTCGCCAGTGACTCTCCTTGCCACAGTGATGGCAAGTGCCTTTTGGGGTCTTTTCAGTCTTTTTGGCCTTTTTCTTCTTTCCCTTATTCTGTTCTTTGGCCTTCCTCTTAGAGCCTTTCTTCGAGGATCCAACTAACAGTACCATCTTCTGATCCTGCTTCACAGAAGGCTCTACAGTCTTCAGCAGGTTGAGCAACTCAGGAATGGTAGTCTCCAACTTGTTCATCCAATAGTTCATCACAAATTGTGAATAACTTTTGGGCAAATAATGCATAATTAAGTCAATACTTAGTTCATGATCCATTGCAAATCCAAGTGTGCTTAGTCGCTCAATGTACCCCAACATCTTCAACACAAACTATGAGACAGAATTGCCTTCCTGCATCTTAGAGGTGAAGAGGAGTCTGGAGACCTCGAACCTTTCGGATCTCGCTTGCTCGTCAAACAGCTCATGAAGATGGAAAATGATGGTATAAGCATCCATATGCTCATGCTGCTTTTGCAGCTCAGGTACCATAGCGGCTAGCATGATGCAACTCGCAAGTTCAGAATTGGTCACATGTTTCTGATAGGCCACTAACTGGTCTGGAGTTGCATTTTCTAGAGGACGGTTGGGAAGTTGATCTTCAAGGACATAAGCAAGCTTTTCTGCCTTGAGGACTATCCTCAGGTTTCGAAGCCAGTCCATGAAGTTTGGCCCAGTC
>JAGFNQ010002043.1:0-20275 GCA_024364735.1 Boesenbergia rotunda | reverse complement strand
GTGAGAGTCTGCCACCCATCCTGGACCTCGACGACTTCCAGCAAGACGAAGCTAGGGGTATCATGTCCGGGATGGAGTTCCATGGCCTCAAGCTGGTACAATGCGAGGAGCTTCTTTACAGGACTGACTTCAGCCCTAAAGTCACGAGCCTTAGCCCTAATCTCCGTAAGTTTTTCTTTTTTGTAAATATCTTTGTTGATTCTAATTGATACCCCTTTGTTTTTATTTTATAGACGACATAATGCTTTCCCGAGCTATTAACCGGCTTCTGAAGTGGGAGTAAGCTAACAAGTAGGCCCTTGTTCTTGCTCAAGCTCCATCCGACCCAGTGGCCGATCCGAATGAGGGCTCCAAGGAGGTGGCAGAATGGTCTGAGGACCAGGTGATGGATCGCTTGGCGTGCTAGAGGGGGGGTGAATAGCACTTTTTCGGTCGTTTCTCTACAAAGTCATTAGCGCGGCGGAAACAATAATATGCAAAGAAAATATGAACAATGCTAACAACCAAACGTTTACTTGGTATCCACCCAGATGGGTGACTAATCCAAGGATCCGCGTCGTACACCACTTCCACTATCAAAAATCTCCTTCAGGTGGAGAAACCATTACAGTGGTGATCTTCCTCTTTACAGAATGTAGTAGAATAAGAGAGAGGAAGTAGAGAACACTTTTCAGATGAGCAGCACTTCGTTGTCGTACGGAACCGTACCGCTCACGTGCAAAAAAATCCTCCTTTTATAGGAGAACAGGACAAACTCGCAGTCTGTCCAGCCCCGCACTGCCCCTGGGGCAGTCGACTGGCCTAGCATTAATTGCTAGCCAACGGCTAGTTTTCGGGGTATACCAGTCGACTGCTCCAGGGGCAGTCGACTAGTAGAAGGCTGAAAACCTTCTGTGAGTTTTGGCAGTTGACTGCCCTCTGGCCAGCCGACTGCCCACTCACTCCCAGCCAGTCTTCACATAGTCCTTCTCGTATGCCTTCAGCTTCACTCCTTGGTTCGCCCCTTGAAGTCATCTTCCTCTGGCTCTTGTCCCTCGGATGCGTACATAAGCCTCCCTTGGCTTGCCTCCATGCCACCCTTCACGTTTGCCCTTGAAGTCCACTTCCCGGCTTGCCCTTGGAGTCCTCCTCCCTCGGCTCTCGTCCCTCGGATATGTCCACCATGTGTGATTCTTAAAGTCCTGCAAACTCAATCACACACATCAAATACAACATAACACTCTAACCTTGAACATATTCACCCACACACATCAAAACCATGATCTTCCAATCATTTAAGGGTCGATTGCCTCAACAATCTCCCCCTTTTTGATGTGTGGCAATATGTTTAAGTTTAGAGATAAATAACAACCAACAATAACAATAGTCAAAAGATAGCAATTGAAAAAGCATAAGACATAGTAACCCTAAGAGGTAACCTCCCCCTTAATCTATGTCTTCTCCCATTTTCAATTCTAATTATAATCCACAACATTAAGAATGTAAGACATATCAAGACCTAAGAGGTAACCTCCCCCTTAATCCATGTCTTCTTCCCATTTTTAATCATTCAAGGTCTAAGTGAGAACGAAAACCTTAAACCATCCATTCCAAGTTAAAATTCTAACTTAAACCACCCATTCTCCCCCTTTGACACCATCAAAAGGATTGCCTCAAGCAACCCAACCCTATGGCATCAAATGAGAGAAAATTGGATTTCTAAAAATTCCCACTGAAGCTAAAACCAGTCGTGCCAGTCGACTGATACTTTGTCAGTGGCAAATTTCAACTTTTGTGTCGAAATTCAGAAACCTCCAGAAAAATCCAAAAATTTCCAAAAAATTCTAAAAACTTGCATACATGTTTGAAATGATATACTCTATCAAGGAAAGATATTAGTCCATATAAAATTTCAAACATGCATGACTTTTGATATGGACATGACTGGACGGCCTCAGTATGGTGAAGGGTGGCATATAGACAAGCTGGAGGCTTGTGTGCACCCGAGGAACCTTGGAGAGCAAGGACGATGAGTTGATGGGCGCGGACTTCGAGGCATACGTGAAGGGTGGCATGGAGGCAAACAGGAGGTTTGCGTGCGCATCTGAGGGACGAGGGCCGAAGATGAAGAGGGCGCGAAGGTAATAATCGAGGCTGCGGAGGAGGAGACAGTCGAGTCGTGAGGATACGAGTGTTGAGTGATTGTACTCGGGAAGGGTTCAGCTGGGGACCAGTCGACTGCTCTGGAGGCAGTTGACTGGTAGGTGGCTGGTGAGTTGGTTGAGAATTTGAACGTTGGGGTGCAACGGTCAAATTCTGAGTGGGGCAGTCAACAACCCTGGGAGCAGTCGACTGCCAGCAAGGGTTTTCAGCCCGAGTTCTATTTAAAGAGAACTTGGTTTGGGCTGAGACTATGGACGAATCTTGTCTTGGTTAAAGGCAAGATAGTAGTCTTGGTGCTCAGAGGTTTGCTTGGTGCTGTGGCGAGGTTTCTCCACCCACAAGGAGCGACGAGAGCTAGGCGGAGGTTATCCGGGGGTTGATCCACCGACAGATTCTTGGATTAGTCACCCGTCCGGGGTGGATACCAAGTAAATCAAGTTTTTAGCATTGTTTATTTTACTTTGCATATTATTGTTTCCGCTGCGCTAACGACCTTGTAGAGAAACGAACGACAAAGTGCTATTCACCCCCCTCTAGCACACCGAAAACGATCCATCAGGAAGTAAAGAACACTTTTCAGACGAGCAGCACTTCGTTGTCGTACGGAACCGTACCGCTCACGTGCAAAAAGGTCCTCCTTTTATAGGAGAACAGAACAAACTCGCAGTCTGTCCAGCCTCACACCAGTCGACTGCCCCTGGGGCAGTCGACTGGCCTAGCATTAATTGCTAGCCAACGGCTAGTTTTCGGGGTATACTAGTCGACTGCCCCAGGGGCAATCGACTGGTAGAAGGCTGAAAACCTTCTGTGAGTTTTGGCAGTTGACTGCCCTCTGGCCAGTCGACTGCCCACTCACTCCCAGCCAGTCTTCACATAGTCCATCTCGTATGCCTTCAGGTTCGCTCCTTGACTCGCCCCTTGAAGTCATCTTCCTCTGGCTCTCGTCCCTCGGATGCACACACAAGCCTCCCTTGGCTTGCCTCCATGCCACCCTTCACGTTTGCCCTTGAAGTCCACTTCCCGGCTTGCCCTTGGAGTCCTCCTCCCTCGGCTCTCGTCCCTCGAATATGTCCACCATGTGTGATTCTTAAAGTCCTGCAAACTCAATCACACACATCAAATACAACATAACACTCTAACCTTGAACATATTCACCCACACACATCAAAACCATGATCTTCCAATCATTTAAGGGTCGATTGCCTCAACACCAGGAAGCCCCAGAGCCACCCAAGGATCCAAGGGCAACTAAGATGTCTGATAATTACCATTTTGTTGATAAATTTAGGCTCTCAAATCCAAGTTTTGATCCACTTTTATATGCTTAAGTTTGCATTTATGTTAGGTTTCATGTATTTCCTCTATTTTGGCTTTTGATTCAAATCTTTCTATATTTGAGATATTTTGACATTAATTTTGAATCTAATTTTTGTAGGCTTCAAATGACCATGGACCTAGATCAGATTGGACCAAACTTGAGCCAGAATTGGATCCGGATCAAGACGATCAAGCCTTGGATTAATATGAGCCGCCCATTGAAGAGAACGGCTAGATCTGAGCCATTTGTGAGTTTCTGATCAATCCAAGTTCAGGATAGGGCTAATCATGACCCTAGATCAAGATCTGAAAATTTCATCCAAATCAGAAGCAATCTGACCGTTGGATCAAGCTCAAGAGAATCTAAACCATCCAAGCAAGAGAAGGGATGATCTGAGCCATCCACCACTGATCTGGTTGATCTGAGCTAAGGACAGGTAGATCAGGACCACAGATCAAGATCTGGGGAGTTTGGTTCAGATCTGAAGAGATCCAGTCGTTGGATGGAGCAAAAACAATCTCAGCCGTTCAATTTCAAAAGGAATAAGTTTAAATCAGAATTCCCTCTTCCTCTTCGGGGGGTCGCGTCGCGTAGCTGCAGATCGCCAGTTCCAGTTTCTTCCGAGTTCTTCGTTTTCTTCTTCGTTTCTTCTGCAATTTTCTTTCTAGATCGCGTGGCCAACATCCAAATTCGTTTCTTCTCAAGATTTCTATCGAGTAAGTTTCCTCATTCAGTTTCGCTAATCAGATTCTCCTAGCTGAAGGGAGCCATGGTGAGGGTTTTGCCGGAGCTGATTCACCTGCCGATCAATCCTTGTTGATCACTGGTTCCGTCGTCCGGAGCTGTCGAAGCTTGAGAGGGGTTCTTGAAGGCTTGTTGACGGATTTTGGGGTCGATTGCTATCCAGCAGATTGAGAAGGCAGAGATCAGGGTGAGTTCTTCAGTTACTGATCGATCGCGTGATCGGACAGAGGGTTCTCTGATCGGTTCCGCGACCGATCAGACGAGAACTTGATCAGTCGGTTGACCGATCAGGAAGGGCAGAACAGAGCTAATTGGACAAGGAAGGTTGTCTTCGATGGTTTTTGAGCCAAGAGGGTTTCTAGCTCATCCTTTGTGTGACGGCAAAGGGAAGTCTTGTGATAAACTGATTTGATGTTAAATTTAGGATAATTTTGTTCCAAGCATCTATTTTCTTCAAGTTGTTTTAATTGTTTCTATTACACTTCAAGCCATGTGCTTAAGCCAAGTTTTGTCCTAGCTTTCTTTAATCTGCAATTAGTTCCTGGCAATTAATTTTCTGCAATTTATTAACTGCAATTAGTTCTTTAAGTTCAATTCTATAGTTTGGCTTTAATTGTTTAGTTGCTCATCTCGTTAAGTCTTTAAGTTTAGTTCTCACAACTTCTTAATTCATTACCTTGCTTAGTTAAGTCTATTTCATTCTGTTCAGTTCCTAAGTTTAGTTCTATTTCATATTGTCAATTCCCTATCGCAAAAAACCCCCATTTTATTAGAAAACCCAAAACATCAAATAACAAATAAACTTGCAAGTTCGAGTTAAACATTCATTCAACTAGTCCTTGGAAAAATACGACCTCAGGCCCCTCTACTACATTTCAACTTTGTTAGCCAAAAAGGTTTTCAGCTTTATAAATATCTAAATTTGAGTGCTTATCGTGACACCTGTATTTGGGCACGCATCAAATTTTTGACGTCGTTGCCGGGGAATCACTAGTTGAGTTTGTTTAATTTGAGCTTGTGTTTAATATTTATATTCTTTGATTCTATTCTTATTTGCTCTATCTTTTTGTATACGGTTGCTGCCATTTTGTGTTTCATGACAGGACTGCAAGTTCAAAATGTTTTCAACTGAACAATTAGAGCTCAAAAGTTCATTGTTGGAGTTAAAATTTTTGGTGAAGCAAATGGAATTCCAACAAAGACCCAACATTTATTCATCTACTTGCAATTCGGGTTGGGGGAATCATTTTAATTCACAACAGCTCCCACAACAAGGACAGCAGCCATTTCAATGTTTTCAGCAGTCCTATTCAAATTTCCAGCAACCGAATTATCAATTTCAGCCAGAATTTCAAAATTTTCAGCCAAGTCAGTCTTTCCAACAATTTCAGCAGCCCTATTCGAATTTTTAGCAGAACCAACCTTTCAATCAGCCACAACAGCAATTTTAACTACAATTTCAGAATTTTCAGCAAGGTTACAATCATAATAACCAAAACTTTCAGCCCTCAAATCAGAATTTTCAACCTCCACAATTTCAGCCCTCACCGCAACAATTTTCACCTCAACCTCAGAATTTCCAGAGCTACAATTCTCAGCAATTCCAACCAAGCTTCCAGCTCAATTTTCAGCAATTCCAGCAACCAAATCAATCATTTGATCAGCCCCAACAGTTTCAATTTCAGAATTCGCAGCCTACTTATAATTTTGAGCAACCTAATGCTACATTTCAAGTGCAACAGGAGATCCACACCAATCAAGGAGATTTTGAGGATTTTAGTGAGCTTGAGGCTCAACAACAAAGGTTTGAGGAGATGTTGCAACAACTCATACAACAAAAAAATTCACAACAACAAGAGTATGATTCTGCACTTCACAATATTGAGAGACACTTGGGACAATTGGTTAGTGAAATGGAACAAATGCAAGCCCAAGGATCAGGACAATTACCTTCTCAAGCTACTCTTAATTCTGAGGGGCATGATCGTGAACTAACTTTGAGGAATAAGGAAGTTGTTTCAAGTCTAAACATTCCAAGGGCTGAAATTCCTGAAAAATTTTTAGCATCTTATTTTCCACTTCAAAACAGCCCTGGAATTGATTCTACATCAGTTGGTAGTGACCCTAGTGCAAGTCTAAGTCCTTCTTCAATTGATCTTGCAATTTTGGAGGAAGAAGAAGAAGAAATCAGCAAAATCAGGGCACCCACAGTAGTTATTCCTTCTGAAATTCCTGCTCAAAATTCATTTCCAAAATTTTCAGCTCAAGAGGAGGAGCCAAAAGTCACTTTACCATTCCCACAGCACTCTAGAGAGGATCATCCTATCATTAGCATGGGTATTTCAGATGAGGCTGTTGAGGCAGAGTTAATTGTTGAAGGAGTTTCAATTGATATTCAGAGAGGATATTTGAGCTCAGATGGGACAGAGGAGGTGTTACTTATAGAGGAGGCTGAAGATTTGGAGGTTGTATCTCCATTTCCAGTTGGAGACAATTCTTTAGGTGTAGGGGATTACACTGAGCCCCAGGGATCACCAATTTTGATTGACATGTCAGAAAACTCAGAGGATAGGTGTGAGAGTGTAGGAGATTTCACTGAGCACCAGGGACCACCCATACATGCTGAGGAGCCATTATCTATAGAGGCAGTGGAGGAGATTGATAGTAAAGCTTATGACAGCCTTGAATTTGATTTTGAAGCTCTACAGGACCCTTCTAGTCTTTCATTTTATGATCCTTCTAGACTTCTATTTTGTGATGATATAGTTGATATTGGTCCTAATTTTTCTAATATGGTTGTTGCAGATATTACTGAGGAAGCATGCATTGGAGATGATTCTACAGGTGTAGGGGATTGCACTGAGCCCCAGGGACCACCAACAGTGATTGATACATTAGAAGATTTAGAGGACAAGCCAGAAAGTGTAGGGACTTGCATGGTGGAAGCAAGAACCTAAGAATCACCTTTCTTAGTTGAATGTCCACCAGAACCTGAGTTTGAAGAGGAGCTTTTACATGACCAGGAGGAGACCATAATTAAACACACTCTTGTAGAACCTCCAGGTATTCTCCAGCATGATAAGGTAAGTATTTCTCCTATTTCTTTGGAAGAATTCATTGAGGTACCTAGTATTGATTTCATTGGCTGTGAGGCATTACTTGACACATCTTATATAGAGGTTGCTTGTGAAAATTTAATAGAGGAACCTAGGGTTGATTGTGTTCATTGTGATGAATTTATTGACATATTTTCTGCTGAAATTGTTTGTGAAAACCCCATGGAGGCACCTAAAATTGATTTAGTTAAATGTGAAGCATGTTGTAATACATCTTTTGTAGAAACTCACTGTGAAAATTCTATAGAGGTACCTAGCGTTGGTTTCATTGGTTGTGATACACTTCTTGATACATCTTTTGTAGAAATTAATTGTGAAAATTTCATAGAGGCGGCTAAAATTGATTTTGTTGGTTTTGATGCATTTCTTGATACATCTTATGTGGATAATAATTATGAAAATTTCATAGAGGTACCTAGTATTGATTTTGCTGGTTGTGAAGCATTTCTTGATACATCCTATGCAGAAATTGATGGTGAAAAACTGATAGAGGTACCCAAAATTGATTTCATTGGTTGTGATGAGTTTATTAATATACCCTTTGTGGATACTAATTGTGAAAAATTCATTGAGGTATCGAAAATTGATTTTATTGGATGTGATGCATTTTTTGATACATTTTATATAGAGACTGATGGTATTTCATTTCTGTCTTACCCTGCACGCGTGAGAGAGGTATTGCATGGTTTTGCAGGGTCACGTAGGCTTCTGGAGTGGGTGCTCCATCTAAACAGACTCCAACCTCCTGGAAAGATTTCCAAAAAGCATCAAGAGGGAGGAGTTGATCTTCCTTTGATTCGTAGCACTCCACCTCTTAAATGGATCTTGTACCTTAATCATCACCGTCCACCGGAACACATTTATGAAAAGTTTAAGTGTGGGGGAGCAATGCACCATGATATGGATCACATGAAAAATGCTCTCTTTACCACCCATACTCCTCCACTACCGCAATGGAGGTTATTTCTTGATCGACTCCGACAGCCAGAAACAATAATAATGAAAACAAACATCGCTAATAAGAATAATTTACTTGGTATCCACCCCTAAGGGTGACTAATCCAAGAATTCTTCGATAGATCACTCCCCGGATAACCTCCGGCTAGCCCTTGTCGCTCCTTGTGGGTGGAGAAACCACGCAACAGCACTTCGACAACACCTGAGCACCAAAGGCTACTAATCTACTCTACCCAAGTAGATTTCGCCAAGAACCCCAGCCCAAACCGAGTTCTCTTTAAATAGAACTTGGGCTGGAAACCCTCGCTGGCAGTCGATTGCCCCCACTCAAATTCGACCGTTGACAGCCCCAACGTTCGAATTTTGCTACACACCAGTTAACTGCTCCCAGAGCAGTCGACTGGTCCAGGGGCAACTACACACTGTGAGTTTTGGCAGCCGATTGGACAATCCCCAGTCGACTGCCCAGCTTACATCAGCACTCCTACTCACTCCGTTGACCCTCCTCCACGTGTGCCTTCAGGTCCACTCCCTTGGCTTGCCCCTTGAAGTCTTCTTCCACCGGCTATCGTCCCTCGGATGCACACGCAAGTCCTCGACTTGCCTCCATGTCACCCTTCACGTGTGCCCTTTGAAGACCACTTCCCGGCTTGCCCTTAGAGTCCTCCTCCCTCGGCTCTTGTCCCTTAACTCAGCTGACACTTCACCAGCAGCCTTGACTATTACCTTCGCGCCCTCTTCATCTTCGGCCCTCGTCCATCGGATGCACACAAGCCTCCAGCTTGTCTCCATGTCATCCTTCACGTACGCCTCGAAGTCTGTGCCCCTCGGCTCATCATCCCTACTATACCAAGGTCTCTCGGGTGCACACAAGCCTCCAGCTTATCTCCATGCAACCCTTCACCATACCAAAGCCATCCAGCCAAGTCAATATGTGTAAACCTGCAATCCTGCACACTCAATTACACATATTAGTACACAAGGGAAAACCTAACTTAAACTCTTTGCCCAAACATCAAAACTCATAATCACTCCGGATCACAGATTGCCTCAACAATCTTTCCCTTTTTGATGTTTGGCAATACGTTTAAGTTAGGGAAAACAAATAGTAATAAGTAGCAAAAACAATGCTAAACAAACAACTGGACTTACGTTGCCAAGACTCCATCTTGGACTTACGCCGCCAATGCATATGCAATGCAAACATGGATCCTATCCCAAGGCATCCCATACACCTAACCTCCCCAAGTTAGGAATTTTCCCACACCTAATCCTCCAAATTAGGACTTTCACCAAAATGAGTTTTTTAAAGCTTCTCCAAAACTCCCCCTACATTGGACTTACAAAGGTTTTTTAAGAACCTCTCCCAGGTTCCCCTTACACTAAGAATGGAGCAACCATGCTCCCCCTTCATCTTAGCTCCCCCTAAACCTAGGATTTCCCGCAAAGGTGTGTTTGGTTTCCCAAATTAAACCCAACACTTCTCCCCCTTTGCCTAACATCAAAAAGAACCCAACAATATCCCAATTATTGGTTCTTTTAATCCCTAATGATCATAAACAACGTGTACTAATCCTCCGTACACTTGTTTTATACCATTTGGACATAAATCAGCTGCTGACTACCCAAATCAGCCCTGACCAGTCGACTGCCCCCCAGGGCAGTCGACTGATACTTTGAATATCAGCTTTTCTAGCCAATTTCAGAAATACGCCAGAAATTCCACAAATCTCTAAACATTTCCAAATTTTGTGGAGAGGTTTGTGGTACCCATACCTACTTGGGAAAAATACATTTCACCATGTATCTATCACCATTCCTAAGTTTGACATAAAACCCAAAAATTTTCTATGAAAATTAAGGCAACTAGGAGGCAACCTCCCCTTGACCTATGTCTTCTCCCAATTTTCAATTTACCTAGGTGAAGTTCTACCCAACTGAACACCATAACGCAAGTTAGTTTCTACCCAACCTAACAACTAAGTTCTTCTCCCTTGGACACCATTAAAGGATTGCCCCCAAGTAACCTTATCCCTAGTGCCAAAAAAAAAACTCAACAAAACCTTAAAAAATCGAAAAATTTGCAAACACACTTGTTAGGATATACCCTATCCTAGAAAAATATGATTCCATGAAGATATCAAGTGTGCTTGACTTTTGGTACATTCTCTAATTTCCTCAAAGATTTGATATTTTGTATCAACTTTCAAATCTATTTATGAACCCTTATGTTTGCCAAAACCATCCATCTTGATTTTACACATATAATGGTCCTTAACTCTTCCTTTTTATGTATCCTTAATATGATGGAAGTCTCCCCCATTTTATCTCTTAATCCTAGATACATATGGGAAACTTCCATATCTTTTCATTAATCAAAAAACTTATCATTTAATATCATCCATTGAATTTAAAGTACTCATCAATTTTCCTTAAATTTCATGATATCCATATAGTCTCATTTCATACAATCACCATTAAACCATGAGGCAAGCATTATTAAATCATGGGATAACACTTTATTCAAAGAATATGAAATCATAACCAAGGATTTTAATTTGAGGTCATATCCTATCATCCAATAAAAATTTATGACCTTTAAACCATAAAATCTCATAAGGTATCATGACCCTTTCCTATGCTTCCAATTTTGCAATTGCTTATTATCTACTTTGCCCTTTTTGCTTAACCCTATGGACCATGGGCAATCGACTGACAAATTGAACAGAATAGTCCCAGGGCTGAAATCACTTGGATCAGTCGACTGCCCCCCAGGGCAGTCGACTGATAGCTGAATTTCAAGTTTTCAGCCCAATTTCAGTAATGCCTAGTTAATTCCACAAATCTCCAAAACATCTGAAATTTCGTAGGGAGATTTGTGGAACCTATGTTTACTTGGGAAAAATATGTTTCCAAATAAATGTACTTCAAATTCCAAGATTGACACGAAACTCAACTTCTCCTAAATTGTATCATTTAAGCTTCTCCCAAAAGTTTTAATTGTGGTTTCCCCTCAATGTTTCTTCTTATCCTTGATCATAGTTCATTTCTATTATTGAATTATATGATATTCACACATTATAACCTAATTTGATCCAATATAACCATATTTTCACCTTTTTCTCCCTAACAATCCTTTTAAGGTGCCAATTTTCTAGGATTAAGACTTACCTAAGTCTTCCAACCCTTTTGGCACATTTCTTCTAATTTCCTAGGAGAAAACCTCTTGAGATCCATTTACCATGGGCCCCAAAGGCTCCTAGAGCCCCCCTTGAGCTCTTAGCCCTAGCCACCTCCCTAGGTGACTCAACCAACACTAGGCCACACCAGTGAGCCCTCGGTGATTCTTGGCCTACAAATCTAACCTTCTTAACCTTGGACACCTTGTCCTTGGTTAAGTCCTTATCTTTCCCTTTAAATGACACCCCCTTGCCATTTTTGGGCTTCTCCTTCTTGCCATAATTATATGCTTCCTTAGCATATTTCTTTTCCTTGGCATTGGAGACTTTAGACCGGTATCCCAAACTCGATCTATCATAGTTGGGTTTTAGACTACCCAACACCATGTCTAAGCCCTTAGATCCAACCTTGAATCTTTCTAGGGTCTTTTCCAATGTATCAAGTCTTGCCCTCAAGACTTGATTTTCCCTGTTTAAGTTTCTAACCTTAGTGTCCATATGTCCACTTTGGACATCCCTAGACCTACCTGCCTTTCTAGGCATATGCCTCCCCTTCTTGGGATTTATACCTTGATCCTTAGGCACAAAGGTCTTAGGTCTATCATGATGCATACTTTTCCTAGGGTTGTGACATACCTTGTTAACTCTATTCCTATCATTATATTTAAAACCATGGTTATGCACAAGCAAATACTTTTCATTCATTCTAGCATGCATGGATGAATAATTAACTCTATTTTTATCATGCATAGAGGAACTTGAATCTGAATTACATTTTAACTTAGGGTTAGGAATTACCTCCCTTACCCTTTTAGCTCCTCCTTGATGTGGGCTTCTTTTCTTCCTTTCCTCCTTCTCCCATCTTCTCAAGTGTCCCAATTTCTTTAACTCTCCTTTTCTTGGACACTTGGTGTGGTAGTGCCCTAGCTCTCCACATGTGAAACATCAAATTTTTCTTCTTATCTCTTGGGCTTCTCCAATCCTACAACCCACATTAGATTTAAGAGAATTTGAAATGGATTTAGATTTTATCTCCTTTTTACCTAGTAGGCATTTGTCCTTGTAGTGCCCCTTTTCATTGCATCCAAAGTATGTGATATGGTCCTTTTTATTCACTTTGGTGGAGGTGAGGGCTAGGTTGACTTCTTCTTCACCCTTAGCTGAAATGGATGCTTCCTCTTGTTCCGGCATGGTTGAGGATCTCTCCCCCTCAATTCTTGAGATTGATACCTCCTCTTCTTCTCTCGAGGAAGTTGATGATTCTTCTTCCGTTTTCTCCTCTTCGGATTTCGAGCTCCTTGGTGGTTCCCAATTACTAGTGTCACGATGAGCACTCAAATTTAGATATTTATAAACTGAAAACCCTTTGGCTAACAAAGTTAAAATGTAGTAGAGGGGCCTCAGGTCGTATTTTCCCAAGGACTAGTTGAATGAATGTTTAATTCGAGCTTGCAAGTTATTTATCGTTTGGTGTTTGGGTTTTCTAGATAAAATAGGGGTTTTTGCGATAAGAAATGAAATAGCAATGCAGAACAAAATAGACTTGACTAAACAGAAATGACTTAGAAAGTTGCATACACTGAACTTAACCTAGTTAACAACGAAGCAATTAAATTCAAACTATTGAATTGAAATTAAAGAACTAATTGCAGGAAATGAATTGCAGGGAATTAAAACTAAGCAAAAAGCAATACTTAAAGAGTTGACTTGAAATGGAGTAGAAACAAGCTTGAACAATTTGAAACAATTCATGTTTAAAACCAAAATAACCCTAATTAAACATCAATTCAGTTCATCACAAGACTTCCCTTTGCCGTCACACAAAGGTTGAGCAAGAAACCCTCTAAACTCAAAAATCAACGAAGGAAAGCTCCCTGGATTGATCTGCTCTGTACTGGCCTTCCTGATCGGTCAGCCGACCTATCAGGACCTATACTGATTGGTTACGGGACCGATCAGAGAACCCTCTGTCCGGTCACGCGATCGGTTAGTAACTGAATCTGCTCCGCGCTCTCTTCCATCTCGATCGACTGGATGACGCCCGTGGCTCAGAAAACCCTCTACTACTTCCGAGAACCCCTCTGAAGCTCGACAGCTCTCTGGACGACGAAAATCCGGCAATCGGCAATCGGCAATCGGCAATGGATCGATCGATGAAATCAGAGCTCTGGCGACACCCTCTCCTGAGCTTCCAAAAACACGATCGATTAGCAAAACCAAACTGGAAATCTTACCTCCGCGATCTGAAATCTTGAAGATAACTAGGTTGATGTGGCCGCGCACAATCTGATAAAGAAAATGAGGTAAAGATTGATGAAGAAATGAAGAACAAAGGAAGAACAAAAACTGGATCTGGCGATAGCTGTGACACGCGATCACCCTGCGACCTGGGGAATTAATGGCTTAAATACTTAGAAATGGGTGGCTGAGATCTTCCTTGCTTCATCCGATGGTCGGATCTTCTCCGATCTGAACCAAACCTCACGGATCTTGATCAATGGCTCTGATCTACTTCTCCTCAGCTTGGATCAATCAGATCAACGATGGATGGTTCAGATCATCCTTTCCTTTGAATGGGCGGTTGAAACTCCTCCTAAGCTCGATCCGACGGTCAGATGGACTCTGATTTGGTTCAAACTTCCAGATCTTGATCCATGGACTTGATTAACTCTATCTTGATCTTGGATTGACCAAAAGTTGATGGATGGCTCAGATCTAGCCGTTCTCTTGAATGGACGGCCCATATTAATCCGTTGCTTGATCCCTTTGATTCGGATCCAATTCTGACTCAAGTTTGACCCAATCTGATCTAGGTCCATGATCATTTGAAACCTATAAAATGATATTCAAATTTAGTGCCCAAAATATCTCAAATATAGAAAGAATTCATGAAACCTAATGTAAATACAAACTTAAGCATATAAAAGTGGATCAAAATATGGATTTGAGAGCCTAAATTTGTCAACAAAATGGTAGTTATCAACTCCCCCACACTTACTCTTGGGCGTCTCGCACAAGCCAACTAGTAAACTAAGGATGTATCCCCCTAGATTATTCTCAATCATAGTTAGAAGCAATTGAAAGGAAATTACCTAGGGTTGTCAATTCTCAAAAATCTAAACTCAATGGACTAGTAACTTGTCCTTAAATCAACAACTTAGCATACTTCATCCTTCTTGACTCATTGAGATGAATTCAATACTCAAATCCTCCCAAGGCAAATATTGGTGGCTCTCTTCCTATATTCTACATTTTTGATGAAGTGGAGCTCACTCACACATAACATGGTTCTTGTACTACCATAAGCTTGCTTGTTATCTACTCTCCACCATCATTCTTGATTTGGATCCACATCTACAAAAGCTTATTAGAACATGTTAAAGAAGATATATGAGATGATAGAAATGAAATAGGAATTTGAAGATCTTTAATACTTATGATTCATGATAAAGAAATATGACATTATGAGAAAATATGGAAAATACTATGGCATGATGAGGAAATATGGAGAAGAAATATAACAAAATAAGAAAATATGGAAAAAGTTTAGAAAGTGGAAGGCTTGGACACTCAAAAATGTATCCCAGGACCGATTAGGTGACGATCAGTAGCTGAAATCTACAGAATTCCTGAACTGCTCTGCTCGATTGGACACTGAGCTAACTCTTAAACTCAAATATAAACTTATTCACACCTTTAAATTCAAAATCTAACCAATCACTTACTTCCACTTCATGTTTCTCTTTGTCTTTTTCTTTCCTTTTCTTTTGTTTTTCAGCTCTTTTTTTTTCTTGCTGCTGCTCTATTTCTGCTCTGAATTTTTCTACTTCCATTCTTTTCCCAACAGATTTGAAATTCTTCACATTTCAGCTTTGGTTCAATGGAACGTTGTTGGTAACTTTGCTTGTTCTCACTGTTAAATGCAGCCAACTCACATGGAAAGTATGATAGAATGTTTGGATGTTGCCAAGTACTTCAATTTCAGATTTTTTTCAAGTTGATCTTCTAAGAAACTTTCAATCTTCCATGTAAATCTTCCATAGCATTCAGAAGGCTTTTTTTCCTGAATACTTCATCTTGAGCACAAATTTTTTTCTCTTTTTCTTCCTTTTCGTTTCTTCTATGGTAGTGAGAATGAGTCTTCACTTCCCTTCACTATTCAATTCATTGCAACTCACTCTTGACACAAAATTCCATTCAAATTGGCACACTTTCTCATATCATTCAAATTTGATAGAATGCTTGCATCCTCCCCCACACTTAAACTTTTGTCCGTCTCGGGCAAAGTAATATTAAGAAACATTAAAGTACCCAAGTTTATGAAAAAGATTATGATGAATATAAGGATTAAGGAAGGGAAATAGAATATAGAGGAGATCAAAAGCAAAATTGCAAAAATGATATGAGAAAGGAAACAAAATGATTCACCTCTATAAATGTGGTCCAAACATAGAAATATATATTTGAAAGAACCTAAGCAAGTTCTAGAGTACAATTACATGTGTGTATCACAAAAATTAGGCCAATCCTCACTAGGTAAAAAGAATTCATCTCAAGTCATTGTTGGATCGAGAGAACCGATAGAGGGGGGGTGAATATCGGAAATCGTTCGGATTTAACAGATAGAGAAATTATGCAGCGGAAATTAAAACACACAACGCAAACACAGTAATTTTTTACTTGGTTCGGAGCCTAGGTCGACTCCTACACCAAGGCCCACGATCGTTGATCGTTTACTTTGGCAATTCTATATGAGGCGCAAAAAACAGTTTACAGTTTTGAGTTACAAATATAGCACAGTAAACTTAACAAATAAAAAGAAAACTCTTCTTTTACCGACGTCCGATGTAGGTTGTCTTTTTCGGAGCAGCGGGACGTCGTCGGCTCGAGTTGGGAGGTTTCCGGAGTGAGGCGCGAGAGCAGCAGAGCGTAGAAGCGTTGATTGAAAGTGTTGCTTGAGCCTTAGGGTCGAGGGCCCTTTATATAGGGCCTGGGGGCGCCCGGGACGTCGGGGGCACCCCCCCACGTGTCGGTCGATCCCCCTTTCGCTCGGTCAACGTCTGATCCCTTCAAACTCGAGATCACATCTTGACCGGGGTGCCCTGAGCGCTGGGGGCGCCCGGATTGACCGGGTCAAGTCTTATCCTTTGGCTTCGCTGGCTTCGGCTGTGTTGACTCGCATTGGGGGCGCCCGGGAGCAGTGGGGGCGCCCGGGAGCACGGGGGCGCCTGGGAGTTGAGCTGTCGAAGCTTGCTTTGCTTTCTTGTGTTTTGTGTTTACCTTGGGGGCGCCCGGGACACTCCGGGCGCCCTGGTCAGCTATTACCTCGTTCCTTTGAGGCTCTCTGAGCTGCAGACACTCGTTCCTTCGGTCCTGCATCCAGGGTTAGTCCAAAACACAATAAAACAATAAAATATTAGTTTATACAGCCTTAGCTGTCTTGGTTCTGACTTTGGGCCTCCAAAATGGAACCCTAGGTCGAACCGACGTCTACTGTTCCCTCGACGGGGAACGCGTCCTCATCTACTCCTCTCGGGAGAATGTACCTGATGCCAACCGCTCCTTTGGTTGGACTTTTGCCTGGCGATCCTTTGCCAGGTCTTGGATACCGAGCCGTCCTTCGCCCGGTGCCTAACATTCCTTCGCTAGGGCTTCAGTTCCAAGCTGTCCTTCGCCAGTGCCTAGCAGTCCTTCGCTAGGGCTTTTTACCCTGCACACTAGAGTGACATGTTAGATAACAAGTAAGACTTAACTTTTGAACCCTGTTGCCATTATCAAAACACAGGTTTGACTTTGTTGCTTTCTGCACCAACAATCTCCCTCTTTTTGATTTATGGCAACCCTAGTTCAAAAAGTTAAGTTTAATCAAAGCATGTAAAAAACATTAAATTTTATTCCCTCCCCCTGGAAGGAATCTCCCCCTAGATTTTTTAAAAATTCGTGGGGTTCTAAGTTTAAGGGAAAAATTTTTAATTAGAATTTTTCAACAGAAAGCTTCTATATTTTCAAGGATGATTTTTGCACTTTTGAAAACTTAAGTGTAGGTACTTGGAAATCTTTTGACAACTTAAGATTTAAAAGTACATAGAAGAGTTTTTGAAAGTATGAGTTTAGAGTACTTTGAAAAATTTTGAAGTCTTTAAGTTTAAAGTACTCAAATGTCTTTCAAAGCCTTTAACTTAAAAATTTTTAACAAAACTTAAGTACTTAGTAAATTTTAAAAGGCTTAAGTACTTAGAAAATTTTGAAAAGCTTTAGTAGTTATAAAAGCTTAAATATTTTGAAAAAAAACATTGAAAGGCTTAAGTACTTAGAAAAACTTTGAAAAGCTTAAGTACTTTTGAAAAAAAAAATAAAGGATAGATTTTGAAATTTTGAGAGAAAAAAAATAAAAGAGTTAAAAAAAAATTTTAAATTCTCTCCTTTCTTATCTCTCCCCCTTTGCCATATATCAAAAACAGATAAATATAGCAGAAATTAAATTGTACAAAGGAAATGACTTTCATAAAGGAAAATATTTGCATGATTTTGCTGTACTGAACCAAGACTTAGACCAAATCAGTTGATTTTCTCTTGTAGGGACCTGTCTAACCCATTTAGCTACTTACTAACTGTTATAAGCAGTAGTGTTCGCTAGGGTTAGTCAAGTTAAGTGTTTTTGTTCATGTTAGATTTTCTAAACTTGACACTTAACTTGATTACTATGTAAGTTGTATTTAGTGCCCCAATTACTGCAGATGCACTGACTTAAAGCATCTTGAAGTAAGGCAAAGACCTAAGCATCTCAACCCTTTCTAAGTTATCAATCAAAAGTACCCTAAAGTGCTTGTGAGATGTTGGCTTCTAAATCTATAGGTGCATGCAGTTCTAGGGTTAGGGCCTAGGCTAAGTCCATTTGCAAAAAAGCCCTAGTTTTGAAAGGGTGTAGTTTTGAAAAAAACTAAGTCCGAAAAGATTTTTAAAACTGATTTTAAAAACAACAGTTTTTCAAAACTGATTTTTAAATTTAAATAAAACAAAAAAATCAAAAGTAGAGTTATTCTATTCTACAGAGCACAATCCTAACTGCCTTCTTAGTGAGCTGAACTCAGACTCAGGTAAGGGTTTTGTGAATATATCAGCTAAGTTGAATTTTGAGTCTATATGTTTAAGTATTATCTCCCCCCTGGCTACATGGTCTCTTACAAAGTGATGTTTAACTTCTATGTGTTTTGTTCTGGAATATTGGATTGGGTTCTTAGTTAGATTAATTGAACTTATATTGTCAATAAATACTTGAGTTTGGGTGTAGTTGAGCTGGAAGTCCTTAAGAGTGTGCATCATCCATAAAAGTTGTGCTACACACTCTCCTAAGGCTACATATTCTGCTTCAGTTGTGGACAGAGCTACACAATGTTGTTTTCTGCTGCACCAACTTACTAGACTATTTCCTAACAGTTGGCAGCTTCCACTTGTGCTTTTTCTATCCAATTTACAATCAGCATAGTCAGAATCCGAGTATCCTGACAAATTGAAGGTTGAGGTTCTAGGATACCAAATCCCTACATTTAGGGTGCCCTTTACATATCTTAGTATTCTTTTTAGGGCTGCTAAATGCGTTTCCTTAGCACAGGTTTGGTATCTAGCACACATCCCTACAGCAAAAAGAATGTCAGGTCTGCTAGCTGTTAGGTACAGTAGACTACCTATCATACTTCTATATAGTTTGAGGTCTACTGGCTTACCATCAGGGTCACTATCTATTTTTACATTAGTGGCCATGGGGGTACTTATGCTTTTAGAGTTATCCATTTTAAATTTCTTTATTAACTCTTTAGCATATTTGGATTGATGGACGTAGTTTCCATCTCTAGTTTGTTTGATTTGTAGACCTAGGAAAAAGGTAAGTTCCCCAACTAAACTCATTTCAAATTCATTTTTCATTATCTTGACAAACTCTTTTAGGAAGTTTGTGTTGGTGGATCCAAAGATTATGTCATCTACGTAAATTTGGGCAATAAATATATCTTTTCCTAGGGTTTTAATGAATAAAGTTGAGTCAATTTGTCCTTGTTTAAATTCTTTAGAAGTTAAGTAAGTTGATAAACGTTCATACCAAGCCCTAGTTGCTTGTTTTAACCCATATAGTGCTTTAGTTAATTTGTAAACATGGTCAGGTTTGTCTAAGTCCTCAAACCCAGGGGGTTGTCCTACATAAACTTCTTCTTTAATGAATCCATTTAGGAAAGTTGACTTTACATCCATTTGGTATAGCTTAAATCCTTTATGGGATGCAAAGGCCAACAACATTCTAATGGACTCAAGTCTAGCTACTGGGGCATATGTTTCATCGTAATCTAATCCATCTACTTGGCTGAATCCCTTAGCTACTAAGCGGGCTTTATTTCTAACTATTTCTCCTTGATCATTTAGCTTATTCCTAAAGACCCACTTAGTGTCAATGATGGATTTGCCTTCAGGTTTAGGCACTAGTTCCCAGACTTGGTTCCTCTCAAATTGGGCTAATTCTTCTTGCATAGCTATGATCCAATCAGGGTCAGGTAGGGCTTCATCTATAGTTTTGGTTCTATTTTTGATATCATAGCTATTTGACTAAGGTTTCTATAGGAGGACCTAGTCCTGACTCTTAGAGTTGGATCACCCACAATTTGATCGGTTGGGTGACTAAGTCTGGGTTTCTTGGTTCTCTTAGAACTTGGTTCAGCCTCAGGTCCGGCTGGTTGGTTTGGTTCACTATTTGATTCAACTCTTAGGGCTGGTTTATTTGTTGGTTCGATAATTGTTTCAGTTGACTCATTAATTGGTTCAATAGTTAGTTA
>JAGFNQ010002042.1:212851-301122 GCA_024364735.1 Boesenbergia rotunda | reverse complement strand
GTAAGCGTCCTAAGCGTCCCTCGGAAGCTCCGCCTCTATTCGGTCCACGCCGAGTATCTTCGGGATGACTTCGCAAAGGAACGAGTTCGTAAAGCCACGAGTTTCGTGTTCTCGAGAACTACTAGATTCTCCGAGAACGCGACAAAAACCAAGAGAAAAGTAATCATATCGGAAAAACTCACACCAAGGTTGGCCGGAATTCAATTCCGGCGAGGAGGAGGAAGATGACTTGCGCCCAATCCCAAGGTGATGATGGTCGGAGAGGAAGATCGGTCTCAACGGCAAGAACTTCGTCGCCTTGGTGCTTCTCCTTATGCTCACGGCAAGAAGAAGGGGGAAGAAGGGAAGAGGCTCGGACCAAGAGAAGAAGGGAGGAGAGGGGAGAGAGGCCAAGCAAGAATACTTGGATTATTTCGAATGATTCCAGCCTTGCCTTGGGTCCTTTATATAGTGGCCTCTCAACCGCCAAGTCTCTTTTTCTTATGGAATAAATTTTCATAAGAAACTTATCATATAAATTTTCTATGACTTATTCCATGTGCCAAATCTTGATTTATATCATGGTTAAATCATATTTCAATTCATGATAAAAATCAACCAAGTCTTTTTTTTTTCTTATGGAATAAATTTATAAAAATTTCTTTATATAAATTTCTTTATCATGGTAAATCAATCCATGATTGATTTTATAAAATAAATAAACCAATCCATGGTTCATTTTAATTTCCATGAAAAATAAATTTTAATAAATTTCTTTATATAAATTTCTTTATCATGGTAAATCAATCCATGATTGATTTTATAAAAAATAAACAATCCATGGTTCATTTTAATTCCATAAAAAATAAAAATTTATTAATTTCTATAAAATTTTATCATCCATAATTTATAAAACAAACCACACTTGATTTATTTTATAAATTGAACCAAACAATTTGGTTCCCTCCCTTTGTTGTGGCTGGCCAAGCAAAGAGGGTGGGGACCCTCTTTGGCCGGCCTATCCAAGCCACCTCCCAATGAATTAAACTTATTTAATTCATCTATTAAGTCTTCAAAAGACTTTAGCCATTTTACGCTACCGATGCGTCTCTGAAAAATTCAGATTCGACTTATCGTTTGGCTCAACCAAACCTAATCTCTCTTGATTAGAAAATCCAATTTTCAACTCGTTTTAAATCCCTCGGATTACTCGTAGTGCGTGTGACTAAATAGGCTTTCGATTTATGTTGGCCGTCTATAATTAACCAATTATAGAACGATCATGAGTGGCACCTAGTAGTACATCATGATCCCCAATTAATCGAAAGATCAACGGTTGATCTCAGAAATAATTCGGAAACCCTTCAGCAGCTATAATGAATCGTGCCCCATTCCCTTCACCATCTTATACCCACTTGGTTCAGGACATGGTCTATGTGTGTCAGTCCCCACTAGGCTGACTACGTCACACCTAGCCCAAGTAACGTTTTCTCGTCCTACGGATTCTAATTACTCTCATGTATTTAAGAGATTCATACTCTGAACATGTCATGCTCTGGCCAGAGGCTTCGAGTAACAATCCGACGATAGGCCTTGGGTATACATCTCCTCGCAAGGAGTGGTGAATCCTTTATAGGTTGTTCAAACATCTTCGGGCACTTCGGCTTACACCCAATCATCCTGGGTCCACACCTCCTTGGAGATGCTTGCTTAAGATGTCAAAGTATAAGTCTCCCTGACCAAGATGACTTGAACACCGCAAGTCAAAGGAACATCGCACTTAAGCTGCAGTAAGAACTTCATTGACATATCTATATGTAGACTACCATATGAAGTTTTACAGCCAGTCACTCCAATGAACTAGTTCACTTAACTAGCATTCATATTTATCTCCGGACATCCCAATGTCACCAGCCAGTGAGAATCAGCTGATTAGAGAATAACCCATGCTAGTCTCAACAGAATTGATAGTGTCCGTATTTATCAATTCATCGACTAGGGACAATTTCAATACTTCACAATTGCACATGTAGAGATAATCACTAGTTGTGAATTCATCACAAATTCTCTCATGCTGTGAATTGTATTGCAGACATTCAGTAAATGAGTTTAAGATCTCAATCAAATACATAAACATGTATACTCAAATAGTGAATATTCATTTATTAAAATAAATGATTACAATCATAAGGCGATTGCCTTAGGACACTTTTCTCATATCACTAACAAACTCCCACTTGGCCTAATGTCAATCGCTACGGTATCCAATATCACAGGCTCTAACATGACCCTCAAACTTGCTTTGAGGCAAGGCCTTAGTTAAAGGATCCGCTAAATTCTTTTCAGTGGGAATTTTCTCAATTTGTATATCATTCCTACTTATAATCTCTCTGATCACATGATAGCGGCGAAGCACATGTTTGGATCGTTGATGAGACCTTGGTTCCTTCGCTTGTGCAATAGCACCATTGTTGTCGCAATAAACCAGTATTGCTTCATCAATGGTTGGAACCACACCAAGTTCTGAGACAAACATCTTGATCCAGACTGCATCCTTTGCTGCTTCCGAAGCTGCAATATATTCCGCTTCCGTGGTAGAAACCGCTACGGTGTCTTGTTTGGAACTCTTCCAACATATTGCGACTCCATTCAAAATAAATACGTATCCAAACTGAGATTTGGAGTCATCCTTATCTGTCTGGAAACTGGCATCTGTATACCCACGTATTACCATATCACCTTCTCCATATATTAGGAACACATCCTTAGTTCTTCTTAAGTACTTAAGGATTGTCTTGACAGCCGCCCAATGATCCAATTCTGGATCAGACTGGTATCTGCTTGTGACGCTCAGAGCATACGATACATCGGGCCTAGTACATAACATAGCATACATGATAGACGCTATCGCGGATGCATAAGGAATCTTATTCATGCAAATCCTCTCGTCTTCTGTGCGCGGACACATAGACTTCGAAAAGTTGATCCCATGCCTGATCGGAAGGTAACCTTTCTTGGATTTCGACATGCTAAACCTTTCTAGCACTCGGTCTATATATGTAGACTGCGAAAGACCAAGCAACTGTTTTGATCTATCTCTATATATTCTAATCCCAAGGATATAGATTGCTTCTCCTAGGTCTTTCATGGAGAAAGTTTTGGACAACCAAATTTAACTGTTTGTAAGACTGATATATCGTTTCCTATAAGTACTATGTCATCGACATATAACACTAGAAATATGACTGCACTCCCACTAACCTTCTTGTACACACAAGGTTCGTCAGAATTTTGTGAGAAATCAAACTCTTTGATTGTCTCATCAAAACGGATGTACTAGCTCCTAGATGCTTGCTTTAGTCCATATATGGATCGTCGAAGCTTGCATACTTTGGTTTTATCAACCGATGTGAAACCTTCAGGTTGTATCATGTATACATCCTCAAGCAGGTTTCCATTAAGGAAAGCTGTTTTGACATCCATTTGCCATATCTCATAATCATAATGAGCTGCTATGGCCAAGAGCATCCGAATGCATTTAAGCATAGCTACTAGCGAATAGGTTTCGTCATAATCAATTCCTTGTTTCTGACGATATCCTTTTGCCACTAATCTAGCCTTAAAGGTAACAACATTACCTTTCATGTCGGTTTTCTTCTTGAAAACCCACTTGCACCCTATGGCCTTAATCCCTTCAGGTGGGTTAACCAAGTCCCATACTTGATTTTCGTACATGGAATCCATTTCCGACTTCATGGCTTCAAGTCATTTGTCCCTTTCTGAATTTTTCAGAGCATCTTCATAACTGATAGGTTCGTCATCGCTTATGAGTAACACGTCGTTTGATTCCCTTATGAGAAATCCGTATCTCTCTAGAATATTGCGTGTCCTATCGACCTACGAAGAGGTGGTGTTGTTTTAGGTTCAACTGATAGCTCATCATTATGAGTTATTGGTTGTGGGTCTAGACTAGGTGTCTCTGTAATGTCTATTGGAGTTTCTTGAACTTCATCAAGTTCAATGCCACTCCCACTGTTTTCTTGTAAAAGAAATTCTTTTTCCAGAAATACAGCATGCCTTGAAACAAACACCTTTTGTTCCAAGGGATGATAGAATTAGTAACCTTTCGTTTCCTTAGGGTATCCAATAAATAGACATTTATCAGACTTAGCATCCAATTTGTCTGATACAGTCCTCTTTACATAAGTAAGACAACCCCATATCTTTAGGTGAGATAAATGAGGTTTCTTACTATTCCACGTCTCATATGGAGTAGTAGAGACTACCTTGGTCGGGACTCTGTTTAGCAAGTAAACAACTGTCTTAAGCGCATAGCCCCAAAAGGATTTTGGAAGAGTTGCAAGATTCATCATAGATTTAACCATGTCCATCAAGGTTAAGTTACGCCTCTCAGATACACCATTATGCTGTGGTGTATATGACGGAGTCCATTGAGACAATATCCCATTGTCCCTAAGACAATCTTGAAACTCTTGACTTAAGTATTCACCACCCCGATCGGATCGAAGTATCTTAATACTTTTGCCAAGCTGTTTCTCTACTTCACTTCTGAACTCTTTGAATTTCTCAAAAGCTTCAGATTTGTGTTTCATTAAGAACACATACCCGAATCGTGAGTGATCATCGATAAAGGTAATGAAGTAGCTATAGCCTCCTTGTGCAAGAGTTGACATTGGTCCACATACATCAGTATGTATTAGACCAAGCAATTCTCCCACTGGTTTACCTTTTTCGGAAAAGGGTAATTTGGTCATCTTGCCTTTTAAGCATGATTCGCATGTATCAAATGAACCGGGTTCAAATGATTCCAGAATTCCACATCGGTGTAATTTGGTCATGCGTTTCTTGCTTACATGGCCAAGACGACAATGCCACGTACAGGAGTCTATTTGATTATCTATTCTAGCACGTTTGTTGCTAACTTCGATATTGAAAATGTCATCGGATAAATCTAACGTGTAGATACCATTGCATAATATTCCGGTCCCATAAAGAACACCATTTAAAGTTATGTAACAACAATTGTTACTAAAAGTTAAATGGTAACCCTTTTCATTCAAGCATGAAATAGATACAATGTTCTTTATTAACGAAGGAATAAAATAACAATTATCCAATTCTAAGACAAGTCCAGTAGGGAGCTTAAGCAAATATGTTCCGATGGAAATAGCAGTAATCTTTGCTCCATTTCCAACTCGCAAATTCGCTTCTCCCTTGACGAGTCTTCTTCTATTCCTTAGCCCCCGTATGTCATTACATATATGTGAGCTACACCCAGTATCAAGTACCTAGGTGTACGAGGAAATAGAGTGACATTCAATAACGAAGATGCCTGAAGAGGATGGGGCATCGGATGCCTTCTTCTTCAAGGACTCAAGATAAACCTTGCAGTTTCTTCGCCAGTGGCCCTCCTTGCCACAGTGATGGCAAGTGTCTTTTGGTGCCTTTTCAATCCTTTTGTCCTTAGTTAACTTATTGGTGTCCAAAATGGAACGCAAATTCAAAGAAGACATGATCAGGTGATTATCCTAGAAATACAAATTGAGGTTATGTGATGAGAAGAATGCATCAATATACATTAATTAAATCCTATTTATTTTTCGAATTGAATAACCCTTTTTATCAATTCGGGAGATCGTAGGAACATCTCCAAATAGGTTGATATCCAACCATAGATAAGAACAACCATGGCTGGGGCCATCAAGTTTTTCTTAGCTATGAAGGTAGGTAATTATACCGATTACATATTACATATATGTAACTATCACATTATGCTATCAACTAATTGAATGTTTACATAAATCATTGGGTTGTTAACTCATTAACAAGTATGCAACATTATACATAGCACCCAACTGCACCTCCCTTTACATCGACCTTGGCTGTGGTACAACAAATTGATGCTCCAAGCTTAAGGCTGACCCATTAATCAAGAAATAGTTTTAATATGGTTGGAGCTCATTCAACCATTTAGTCAGGCTTGGATATGTCCAACAACCAAAACTAAGGATTAACCTCTGACTCCAACTATATTAATCATAAACTAATTCTATGGTTTGAACATGTTGAGGTTCAAGCCAGGCATGAATGTGTCCATCAACCCAAACGAAAAACAAAACTCCGGTTCTAACCATATTAATGGAAGGTGTTGGCCTTAATATTTTGTAAGGGGTTTTGAGTCTCATCCTTTCTTTTATGCACATTCATGACATATAATTATGTCATGTTCTAACGATTTCCTTAATAAAGTATGTATGTGACTTAATTTATCAAGTCTCATTAATTGAATTAGGAACCGGATCTCCTAATTCTAATTTCATACTTTATTCAAGGAATTGTTTTAGGAAACAATTTCCTAAATTATCATAATTAATTTCGGAATTAATATGTTTAAGACTTTGATTTCACTAAATCAAATCTTATTAAATTAAGAGACAGATTCCCTTAATTCAACCACATATTATTTTCATGAAAATCTTATTTAAGGAAATATACTCTATAGGAAACAATTCTCCTAATTAATTTGGGAGACAATAATATGTAAGAGTATCACCTCATAAATCAAATAAGGAAATTATCGTTTGAGAATCACCTCAAAAATTTCCATGATTTGATCACATATTTTATTTATGAAAAATTAATATCAATAAATAACTTAATTTGGACGGCTCCCCGAGGCTCAATCCAAAATAAGAATTTATTGATAATATAATTTGGACGGCTCCCCGAGGCTCAATCCAAATTAAACATTTGACAATTTAAATTTAATTTAGGAAATTTAATTATAACAACTAACTTTAAATTGGACGGCTCCCTGAGGCTCAATCCAAAATAAAGAATTTTGTAAATAATTTAATTTCCAATTATGAATTTAAATACCAATTAATATTCCCATAATTTGTCTAGACTTTCTTGAAAGAAAGTGCCCAAAATTGCGAGCTTTCCATAAATGGAAAGTTTCCAAAAATAAAAAAAATTTCAGAATAATTGTAAGTTTCTGGTACAAAGAAAACTTACGTATTTCCAAGATTGGAAAATTTCCAAAAATTGAAAATTTCCAAAATTGGAAAGTTTCCAAAATTGAAAAGTTTTCACAATTATCATAAAATTTCAGAAACAGGGATATTTCAAAAGTTTGCGAAATTTTATGAGGATTTCCAAACCTTAAAATTCCAAAATCTAAAATTTACCATAATTGGAAAGTTTCCATAATTGGAAAATTTTCCAAAATTGAGATCATAACAAAGTTTTTTGCAAAATAATTATATGATTATGTCGAACACAAACCGGCTCTGATACCACTGTTGGGACCGGGTGCATGTTGACATGGATGCGGGTTCGTAATTTTAAAATTAATTACGTGCAGCGGAAGGTTTAGCATAAATAATTTCTCAAATTATTTAACCACGCATCTAAGCATGCAACCTTATGTTGTGTAGACATGATCATATATTTAAAATTTTACAGAAACATAAACTAATTTACTTGTTAGCTCGCGTAACTCGAAGAAATGGACGAGATTCAACCGTAAGCGTCCCTCGGAAGCTCCGCCTCTATTCGCGTCCACGACGAGTATCTTCGGGATGACTTCGCAAAGCCACGAGTTTCGTGTTCTCGAGAACTACTAGATTCTCCGAGAACGCGACAAGAAACCAAGAGAAAAGTAATCATATCGGAAAAACTCACTACCAAGGTTGGCCGGAATCTCAATTCCGGCGAGGAGGAGGAAGATGACTTGCGCCCAATCCCAAGGTGATGATGGTCGGAGAGGAAGATCGTCTCAACGGAAGAACTTCGTCGCCTTGGTGCTTCTCCTTGTGCTCACGGCAAGAAGAAGGGAGAAGAAGGGAGAGGCCGGCCAAGAGAAAGAAGGGAGGAGAGGGAGAGAGCCCAAGCAAGAATACTTGGATTATTTTCGAATGATATCCAAGCCTTGCCTTGGGTCCTTTATATAGTGGTCTCTCAACCGCCAAGTCTCTTTTTTCTTATGGAATAAATTTTCATAAGAAATTTATCATATAAATTTTCTATGACTAATTCCATCAAGCCAAGTCTTGATTTTATATCATGGTTAAAATCATATTTTAATTCATGATAAAAATCAACCAAGTCTCTTTTTTTTGTTATGGAATAAATTTTATAAGAAATTTATCATATAAATTTCTTTATATAAATTTTTTTATATAAATTTCATTATCATGGTAAATCAATCCATGATTGATTTTATAAAATAAAATAAACCAATCCATGGTTCATTTTAATTTCCATGAAAAATAAATTTTATATAAATTTCTTTATATAAATTTCTTTATCATGGTAAATCAATCCATGATTGATTTTATAAAATAAATCAATCCATGGTTCATTTTAATTTTCATGAAAAATAAATTTTATATAAATTTCTTTATCATCCATAATTTTATAAAACAAACCACACTTGATTTATTTTATAAATTGAACCAAACAATTTGGTTCCCTCCCTTTGTTGTGGCTGGCCAAGCAAAGAGGGTGGGGACCCTCTTTGGTCGGCCTATCCAAGCCACGCCTTAATGAATTAAACTCATTTAATTCATCTATTAAGTCTTCAAAAGACTTTAGTCATTTTACGCTTCCGATGCGTCTTTGAAAAATTCAGATTCGACTTATCGTTTGGCTCAACCAAACCTAATCTCTCTTGATTGGAAAATCCAATTTTCAACTCGTTTTAAATCCCTCGGATTATTCGTAGTGCGTGTGACTAAATAGGCTTTCGATTTATGTTGGCCGTCTATAATTAACCAATTATAGAACGGTCATGAGTGGCACCTAGTAGTACATCATGACCCCCAATTAATCGAAAGATCAACGGTTTGACCTCAGAAGTAATTCCGAAACCCTTCAGCAGCTCTAATGAATCATGCTCCATTCCCTTCACCATCTTATACCCACTTGGTTCAGGACATGGTCTATGTGTGTCAGTCCCCACTAGGCTGACTACGTCACACCTAGCCCAAGTAACGTTTTCTCGTCCTACGGATTCTAATTACTCTCATGTATTTAAGAGATTCATACTCTGAACATGTCATGCTCTGGCCAGAGGCTTCGAGTAATAATTCGACGATAGGCCTTGGGTATACATCTCCTCGCAAGGAGTGGTGAATCCTTTGTAGGTTGTTCAAACATCTTTGGGCACTTCGGCTTACACCCAATCATCCTGGGTCCACACCTCCTTGGAGATGCTTGCTTAAGATGTCAAAGTATAAGTCTCCCTGACCAAGATGACTTGAACACCGCAAGTCAAAGGAACATTGCACTTAAGCTGCAGTAAGAACTTCATTGACATATCTATATGTAGACTACCATATGAAGTTTTACAGTCAGTCACTCCAATGAACTAGTTCACTTAACTAGCATTCATGTTTATCTCCGGACATCCCAATGTCACTAGCCATTGAGAATCAGCTGATTAGAGAATAACTCATGCTAGTCTCAACAGAATTGATAGTGTCCGTATTTATCAATTCATCGACTATGGACAATTTCAATACTTCACAATTGCACATGTAGAGATAATCACTAGTTGTGAATTCATCACAAATTCTCTCATGCTGTGAATTGTATTACGGACATTCAGTAAATGAGTTTAAGATCTCAATCAAATACATAAACATGTATACTCAAATAGTGAATATTCATTTATTAAAATAAATGATTACAATCATAAGGCGATTGCCTTAGGACATTTTTCTCATATCACTAACACATCATGACTCGGTTGAGATCTTCCATTGCTCACTTTCCGATTAGGCGAACATGCCCTCCTTCTAGCGCCAAATTTGATCCTGTCGCGAAGTGAGGTGGACTCCCAAGAGCACGCGGTCTCCCAAGGATCACGAACTACTGGGGTTGGCTCTGATCTGCAAGAAAGAGAACGTTAAAATCCGCCGGAAAAAGTCCCCGGTAAGGCACTCCGAAGGTCAAGTCAGTCCCCGGTGGCGGTGGAAGAGCAAAGCAATAGAACAGTAGTAGAAACACTATTGTGCGTACTTGGGGGACGAAGAGTGGAGAGGCTTATATAGCCGGGGGAGCTGACAGCTTCTGCCTCGTCTGCCACCTGTTTGTCGTATACGAGGACAGGGTAAGGCATAGCCAGGATGGCAGGGTATTGTGTCGCATACTGGAATAAGGAAATGGGTGCTGTCAACTTATGGGCGAGCGCCGTCAGGCGCCGCTCACCCTGACACAGACGTAGGTGAGAGCAGTACAGGGTGCCAGGGTATGACAGGGGGATCATGGCATCAACAGGACACTCGCGATTCGGACCTGAATGGTATCAGGTTTACGCCGACCCCGTACTCCTTCTACTAGTCTGGTGTCAGGGAGTGATTGTTTGGATGAGTCACAACAAACCCTCGAATGCTAGTGCCGGCTGGCGGCTTAGAGTGATGGTGCTGACTGAGGGCTGGGCATGAACTCGGGCCCAAAGGCCACTATTACCGAGAGTAATTATGCTTTCTGAGTCAGGGTGTGCCCGAGTGGCAATACCCCGACTGGGCCCGAAGTGAATCGTTTGGAGGATCGATATCCTCGCCGCTCGGGTCTCCACTATAGGGGAGTTTTAGGGCACCGATCGGGCTTCCTCTGACTCGGGCCCATGCCTTTGTGAAACCTTGGGGCTTAGCCATCCCATAACTCAAGAAGTATTCCCTGGTCCAGGTTACGCTGAATCATCTATTTGAATTACCCATTTGATGGGCCCTCGAGGGCTTTTGACCCAGACCCCTACTAACGGAACTTTAGGATGACCAGCCTATTCACTCGGGAGATGGCCTGGCCCATAAACCTGGGCTAGGATGACCAGCCTACTCACTCGCGAGATGGGCCAGGCCCATAAACCTGGGGCGAGATCATTATGTATGATAAAAGACAATAATATTAAATAATATACTTGAAGATAACTATATCATATTATAGGAGGGGATGATTGAATGGGATACTCTTTTGATTTTTTATCTATTGTTGCTATTCAAGTGGGTCTTATTTTGCAGTATCACCATCCAAAGATACTTGTGATGATTTTATAAGAAGGATGGTTTTATGAATTAAAAAATAATATATAACGTAAATTCATAGTGTGAAACTCAACGTAAATAATGTGATATTCTAATTATAATGATCTTCGACGGATTCACCCTGTCTCTCAAATTATAATTTGATTCGGGACGACGACCTCTGGGACGATCACCAAGCCATTACCGATGCCCAAGTTATAATTAGATGCATACATAAAAAAATATCATATTATTCATATTAAATTTTATATTATAAATTCATCTTCTCTAACTTAGCTGTTTATGAATTTTATTCTTTATTTTATATATATTGAGTAAATTTAAAAAACAACTTATCGTAAAAGAAAAAGATTAAGTGACAGATAGATGTTGGATTATGTACAGCCAATAGGACGGAAATTGTCTATCAATTCTGGCACAAACATAAATTCCATACAACTAAAAATATAAAATCGTTAATACCGCTATAATAATTTCATATTATATGGAAGGAGATTAATAGAGCCAAAAGGACAAGTACATAATAAAGTTTTCGTGGATGATCAAATATTTGAGATTCGATTCCTATTCAATTCGAACAAAATACTATATATTTATCATCTGTGTCAAATCTTGAAGGCCTTAAATTCCATATAAAGAAAAAAAAATTCAAGACAAAGAGATTAAGTGGTAAAAGATAATTTGCTCGCTCTAAATATTTTTATCAATTTATTTTAAGATTAATATAAAAAAAATAAATTATAAAAATTATTAATCTAAATATTATGATTAATACACGGAAAAATAAGTAGATTAACTCGGTTAGATTTTTTTTTTCTAGAAGCTATTAAATCACGGAAGCTGTCAATCTGCATCAAGGTGAGGGTTCATGCATGACAATGGATTGATCATAGGGCTCAAATGGTCATTTCAACTAACTGGTAGAGGAGGGCTCGGTTCTGGCCCATTTGTGTCAGTCCCAATAAGACCCATTTGAGTCATAGACTGTTGGACACAGCATCGTGGGCTTGTCAGCTTCGGCCCATTTGTCTGTTCCCATTTGAGACTTCAGATTTCGCGGCGGAGTGCGATTGGATTCCATTTTGCTTTGGCTTCGCTCTCCGCAAGACATTCTTGCTCGATCGATCGCTGAATGCGCTGTTATAGGGCGTTCGTGCGGTTTTCCTGTCCTCGATTTGGCCCGGGCAGCACAAGGTCATAGGAATCGGCGCCGCATGCTTAGACAAGGTAATCCGAATATTCCATTGTGATATCAATAAGCTTTGTTAGACTGTGTTTTCGTTCTACATTTAACCTTTGGGATCGATAATTTGGTTGATGATGATCTTTTCTATCGGATTTTATTTGTTTCGCATGGGATCGACGGACGTAGCTATTCAAATCGACGTCTTGGAGAGGCGATTATTGTCAATTTCTGTTGCAAATCGATGTAACGAAGCTGAAGAAGGCACGATCCTGTATGCTTCATACGAAATGGAAGAAAACTATGTTAAGTATCATACGGCGCCTCAATGGATTCTCTATTCCTTGCTTCTGATATCAGCATTGGGAATTGGGGCCTTGATGTTGCTATGTCTGCCAGTTCGAAGACATGTCTTTCGAACGGACTGCCAACGCTATTGTTTATTAGGTAAACGAAAAATGATCGTGGGATGCTTGAAGTTTTCACCTTTTCTTCTATCAAACAGTCAGGCGATGATTTTCGCCAGTTGCACTTACTTGCTCTGCAATTCCATGCTACTGCAGGTAACAAAGCCAGTAGTTTTTCCTCGTTTTGGAGCTTTGAACAAAGAGAAGCGTGTTGTGCTTGCCTCAGTTGCAGATATTGCAGTTGAACAAGGTAAGATTGAACTGTGCAATTAGGCTGATTCTATTTTCAATGAAAAAAATGATCATGTGATGCTTGAAGTTTTTCACCTTTTGTCCTGTCAAATAGTTGGCGATGATTTTCCTTAGTTGAATTCCTTTACATCTTAGTCACCGCATTTATTTGCTCTGCAATTCCATCCTACACAAAGCCAGTAGCTTTTCCTTGTTTTGGAGCTTTGAACAAAGAGAAGCATGTAGTGCTTGCCTCAGTTGCAGATATTTCAGTTGAACAAAGTAAGATTGAACTGTGCAATTAGGATGATTCGATTGTAAATGAAAAAATGATCATGGGATGCTTGAAGTTTTTCACCTTTTGTCTTGTCAATAGATGAGCACTCCTAGACACTGGCATCTGCATAAAAGTACCCCCAGGAACATACGCAAGAATAGCGCCAAGATCCAGTGCATCACTAAAAAAAGGCATCCTAATTGGGGCAGGAGTCATTGACCCTGATTACTGAGGAGAGGAAAAAATCATGGCTTTCAATACAACTAATAATGATATATTTTTGCAAAAACATGAGGCCATAGCACAGATAATACTAGAGTATATTGCAAACCCTGATGTGGAAGAAGTTGAAGACCTCGATAACACTACCAGAGGAGCTGATGGTTTTGGTTCCACAAGTGAACCACTGGAAGTTAAGCAACTATGACGAGATATGGCAGCAAATTCTTGATATTCCGTTGGGAAAGCAGTTCGCCATTGTATCCAAGTTAATTTCTCAGCTTCTCCCAAGAGATTTTCAATGAAGTCCATCTTGTCTTGAGTATCCGTGAAGTTTTGCATGGCCACCACATTCTTTGTGATGCTTTCCCATCTCATAAAAACATCGTCGAACATTCCTAACTGAGTAGGAATGGTTAGGATGGCCCTGGATTGCTGCTGGGCCGAGGGAAGATTCCACCACTCTGATTGGTCTTTTTGCTTGAATCTTTGTTCGATTGAAAGCATGATTTGAAATCGAATATCTTTCTGCCAAATCAAAAAACTTACAGTGATCCTTCTTCTCTTCTTCTTCTGCTTGCTGTCACGAGGACGTCACCGAGGACACAACTCGATCTATCACAAACCAAAACCCACTCAGATGGAAGCTCCGATTTCTCCTCTCTTCGTCTACTCATGGATTGCAATTGGACGCCCTTTTATAGGGAGAAGAAGAAGACGGTTACCTCTGAATTCATCAATGGTAAGCATTCAAGACGAGGTAACGTCAATAATCAAAACGAAGGTTAGTAACGCCTTCGATTGATTAATGTTTGTAACGCCAACATCTCTCACTCGTCCAATTCTATCCATATAGGTCATCTAGTCACTAAGACTATGTAAGGAAGTCACAAAGACCATATAGGAGCATTCAACTCATACTTCAAGGAAAATGGTTCGTGCGACAACAAGCACACTGAGCAATTAATGCTAAGAAAATTGTTACACTTAACTTAGCTGCTCTATAGAACGAATCAGAGACATCAATAACTTGTCATTACCCCAGATTAAATATTTACATCAATATGAACATCTCTAATCCCTCACATGACATCTGTGTCAAGAGCATGTTCGTCATCTCAAATCAATACTTTTATTCACAATCACATTTTTAAGTACTTAACAAAAAAAATGTAACTGGTCGACCAGTGAATAAGTATTACAGATGTAAACCAATTTTAATCTTCCTTTTCAGCTAGAATCTATTCATTCTAATCAGTTGCTTTCCTAATTATGCTCTATAGACCGAATCATCCATAGTCAATAGGACACACACTAAAGTAGCAAACACTGATTAAAACTTCAAGCAGACAGCTAAATAGTCACTTAGGGTAAGATTGAGATTAACTGATAATCTCAAGGGTCTCACATAGTAGAGAAGCAGGGATCCTTTCTCCTACTACCGTTATTGTCGCTATAGCACATGTGGTATGAATCACATGCTACGATGTTTTTCTCTTTACCAAAAAGAGTGCATGTTTTTCTCAAATATCTAACATCGTACAGATTTCGATCTAGACATACCTAACGTCTAATCCGAATTCAACTTATGAATTCCAATCTGGCTTCAAACAGGTTTAGTAAATGGTGGGTGCATTTACTTCGATCATTATATAAATGATCTCATCTTAATACAAAATTAAGGCGACCTCAACTTATGAGTATGTCTCTATTCACAACTACATAAGCTGTCTCATAAGTAATGGTCTTACCTCTATTTATACTCAACAAATAGAGACGATTGTCCATGTGAGTGGACCAATCTCAGCCTGCCGACATGCTCATCGAGACTTTTTCCAAATGTAACAAATACATTTACACTGAATAGATCATGACATTTCATTTATAAAAATGTAACAAATACATTTACAATGTGTTACATCTTGCGTAGTCCCAAAGACTTCACATGTTCATTAAATGACTCTTTAGTCAATGGCTTAGTAAAAGGATCTGCAAGCATTGCTCGGGTAGGGATATACTCAAGAATTATCTTTTTCTTGTCAACAATATCCCTTACAAAATTGTATTTAATTTCTATATGCTTGCCTTTGCTGTGATATTTAGGATCCTTGGAAAAAGCTATAGCAGCTTGATTGTCACAACACACTGTAACAGGGCTCCCACTGTCCTCAACAATTTTCAGATGTTTTAGGAATCTTCTCAACCAGACAGCTTCTTGTACAGCCGCTGCACAAGCCACATACTCAGCCTCCATTGTCGACAGTGCTACACAAGCCTGTTTCTTGCTGTTCCAAGAAATGGCACCTCCATTCAGCAAAAAAATATAGCCAGATGTGAATTTTCTGTCGTCAAGGTCCCCTGCCCAATCTGCATCTGCGTAGCCCTTCAAGCTCAATTTTGATCCTTGGAAGCAGAGACAATAATCTGCCGTTCCTTTGAGATATCTGAATATCCTTTTTACCGCTTTCCAGTGTCTCGATCCTGGGTTTGACTGGAAACGACTAACTAAGCCAACAACATAGCTTATATCAGGGCGAGTACACAACATAGTGTACATTAAACTACCAATGGCACTAGCATATGGTCTTTTCTTCATCTCGGCTATCTCTTCAGGAGTCTTGGGAGACATACTTTTGCTCAAAACAACACCTTTCGCTGTAGGTGTTTGTTCAACGTTGCAATCAAACATATTGAAGTGTTGTAGTATCTTAGTAATATAAGCTTCTTGGGACAAACCCAAAAGTCTTTTTGATCGATCACGAATGATCCGTTCTCCTAAGATATACTCAGCTTCTCCCATGTCAATTATGTCAAATTGTGATGAAAGCCAAGACTTGACCTCAATCACAACTTTTAAGTCATTTCCAGCTATCAGCATATCATCAACATATAATGATAAAATGACCAACTTTCCTTTATCCTTTCTTAGGTAAACACAATGATCCTCATTGATCATTTCGAAACCATAAGATAAAATGACTTCATTGAATCTTATGTTCCATTGTCTCGACGCTTGCTTTAGCCCATATATAGACTTTTTAAGTCTACATACTTTTTTTTCTTGGCCATCAGCAATATAACCTTCTGGTTGTGCCATATGGATTTCCTCGTCAAGATTACCATTAAGGAAAGCGTTTTTACATCCATCTGATGTAATTCCAAGTCATAATGTGCTACTATAGCTAAAATGACATGTATTGACACAAACTTTACAACAGGGGAAAATGTCTCTTCAAAATCAATACCCTCCATTTGGGTATATCCTTTTGCAACCAGACGAGCTTTGTATTTATTAATCGATCCATCTGCCTTCCTCTTGATTTTGAGAATCCATTTATTCCCAATAGCCCTTCGGCCTGGAGGAAGATCGACTAAATCCCAAACCTGATTCTTTCTCATAGACTCCATTTCTTCATCCATTGCAATTCTCCATTTTTCTCTAACTGAGCATCTTAATGCTTCCTCAACCGTTCGAGGTTCTTCATCGTCAACTGGGAGAATCATTATTGCCTCATTTTCAATGTCAAACCTTCTCCGAGGAATAATCTTACGATTACTTCTTCGCAGGTTTGACTGTTGAGAAACTAATTCACTTATAGGCAATTCACTCCCACTAGGTTGACTAGATTCAGGCATTCCCTGAGATTCCTGATCTGTTAATGGAGGAACAGTATCCTCCTCCTCTATTGCAAATAGAGGAGTTGATTTATCAACTTCACCTCTTGTTGGGAACTCAGTTTCGAGAAAAGTAGCATCTCTTGACTCAATTTCAGAGATGGTTCCATCTTGCTGCTCACCAATAAAAACATAACCCTTAGAAGTATCAGAATATCTTACAAAGATACACTTCTTACCTCTGGGTCCTAATTTTTCATATTTGTGAGTCTTATCCTGAATATAAGCAGCTGACCCCCATGGTCTCAGATTACTCAAATATGGTTTTCTGCCTGTCCAAAGTTCATATGGAGTAGATGGAACAGATTTAGAAGGCACCCGGTTAAGTATGTAGGTTGCAGCTAATAATGCATCTCCCCAATAGGAAATAGGCAAATTAGCTTGAGCCATCATCGACCTAACCATTTCAAGAAGAGTTCGATTTCTTCTTTCAGCAACTCCATTTTGCTGTGGAGTTCCAGGGATAGTTAACTGTCTAATAATCCCTTTCTCATTACATATTGTCTTGAACTGATCAGACAAGTATTCACCTCCACGGTCAGTGCGTAAGGTTTTAACCTTACGTTCCAATTGATTCTCAACTTCGTTCAAATAACGATTAAAGCAATCTAATGCTTCAGATTTATGAGAAATCAAATACACATGACCAAAACGCGTGAAATCATCAATAAATGTAATGAAATATGAACTACCATTTCTAGCCTTCACGTTCATCGGACCACAAATATCCGAATGAATCAATTGCAATGTTGAATCAGCCCTAATAGCCTTACCAAACGGTTTCCTAGTTGCTTTTCCAGCAAGACAATGCTCACATATAGACAAGTCAACTTTAGCACGAGTGCCGAGCAGACCCTCTCTTGCTAATCTATTCATTCTTTCTTGTCCTATATGTCCCAATCTAGCATGCCAAATCTCATCATTAACATCAGCATCACTAGTAAGAGCAATGTTTGAAAAACAACCATTATTTCCACAATTAACATCTGGTTCTACATCAAGAACCATGAAACCGTTTGATAAAAAACCATATCCAATTAACACAGAGTCAATTTTAAGTTTTACACGATGACTGTAAAAATTCATACAATAACCCAATTCAAGAAGACAATTCACAGAAACCAAATTCCGTCGAATCTCAGGAGCATACAGGACATCATGCAGAAACAATGTACGCCCACCACGAAGGTTGAGTTTGCAAGTGTCAATCCCTTTGACTTCAATTCTTGCATTGTTTCCCACATATATCCACTTATTGCCAGCTGGTACGCAACGGTACTCCACGTACGTAGCTCGATCACGAGCTACATGGTTCGTTGCTCCTGAATCTATAATCCACAAAGGATAAGAATCAGCTAACAATACCGAACTAGCAACATAAAGCTCATGAAAAGAAGACAAACATGGATTTACCTTTTTCGGCTCAGTACACTCCCGAGCAAAATGACCATTCTTGCCACAGTTGTAGCAAGTTAGCTTGCCTTTAGGTTTCTTTCCATTCTTCTTTCCTTTCTTCTTGATTGGGTCTTGCACAGTAGTAGCACCAGCTTCTTTTCCCTTTCCCTTTCCTTTCTTAAACCATTTTTTCTTATTCTTGGATCCAGAACCTTCAGCTACAAAAGCTTGCTCAGAAATCCTTGCGGATTCTACTCTCTCCGCCTCCAGTTCAATATGGCGTGAGACATCAATGAAAGTCCTGATACTCTCACTGTGAGTAAGGTTCTGCTTTATTGTTTCTCAAGAATCAGGAAGGGAACGAATAACTACTTGAACCTGTTGTTCGTCGGTCAACTCATGACCAGCAGTCTTAAGCTCCCGAATCATATTACCCATTTCTCTCAGATGTTGGGTCATCGTTACATTCGGGCGCTTTTTACAGCTGTCAAACTTGATTGTCAGTTGACGAAGCTTGCTCACACTAACTCCACTGTATCTCTCTTTCAGGGCAACCCAGACAGCATGAGCTGATGGTAGTGGCTCATACTCAAATACCAGGTCATCTACCATTGAACTAATCAATATCCCCTTTGCAGTGGAGTCCTTTTTCTTCCATGCCCTATAGGCATCAAGATCCAATCTGTACTGTGCAGTCGAACCAACAGCAGGTTCAACCATGAAATGATTTACAGCCTCCAGAACTTCTTGTTCCTCAAGAACATATTGTATCTTGAGATGCCATATCTTATAGTTGTCCCCATACAATTTTTCCCCTTTGTTCAGTTCAGCTATGATGTTCTTGGTTGCCATGATCTATCATAAATAAACATATTATTCATTAATTCAATGTATATCATATGTACATAATTTTTGATTGACTCAATGTAAACTTGACTTGGATTACGAAATCAAGTGATAACTACGTTTTCACTCATCATTCGCATCATCCAATCTAATTAACATTGATCAATTATATTACATACATCCCATTAAATGAACTAATCATTTATCTTGAATATAAACTAATCACATAAATGAACTAATCATTGACAAGTCAGTTAACACATAACATAACTTTATTTAATAGGCTTATCAAGTTGGTACAAAATTTAATGAACTAGATAAGTTGACATCATTCCCATAATAAAAAATATTATGGTAGTGGCTATCACTCTCTCGTTCATCTCTAATCGGCCAATCTGATCAGGCTCGGGATCTTCCACAGATTCTATCGGTTCTTCCTCAAATATTTCAGGATCTTCCTCGATCATTTCAATATCAAGGTCTTCCTCAAATATTTCAGGGTTTTCCCCAAGCATTTCGAGATCTCCCTCGAACATTTCAGGATCGTCCTCGAACATATCAGGATCGTCCTCGAACATTTCGGGATCTTCCTCTGGGTCCTCCTCAGAATCTTCAATTGGATCCCACTCGATTTCCTCAGGATCCCCTTGGAATTCTTCAATCAGATCCATCTCTGGATCCTCTTCAAATTCTTCAGGATCCTCTTCCAGATCGTCCTCAGAATCTTTCAGATCCTCTTCCAGATCGTCTTCAGAATCTTCCAGATCCTCTTCCAGATCGTCTTCAAAATCTTCCAGATCGTCTTCAGAATCTTCCAGATCCTCTTCTGAAAAATTCTGGCGAAGTAGTTCTCTACGCAACTCGGTATAAGAGATACGTCCTTCGTAGCATCCCCAAATACCTCTTGCAGCTACTTCAGCACGCCTTGGCAATGAATTAATCAATGCCCCGATCCGGTAGTTATCTAGAACTGGAAACTCTTCCTGTTCGAGTTTCCAAAATAGACGATCAAGCCTTCCTATATGCCGTTGGATGCCTAGGTGTGGGAGGAAGTCAATTTCCTCTATCTGTTCCCTCAAATGATTCCGTCGCACATCTCGACGAGTCATTGTGGTAATAAATCTCGGCATCTGGAATTGAAATACACAATGTCAGTACAAAACCGACAAACTAGTAACAAAACTGGTTCAATTCAATTCACAACACAAATAGATAAAGGCATATAAATTTGTTTGTAGCTACAATTAAGCCTATTTAAATTTGGGGTTCAATATAATGATCAAATTAGTCTGTTTAGTTCAGATTATTTGATTAAACTGGTTTGGTTAAACCAACTAATGATTTAAACCAAAATCGATTTGACCAACTCAATCTTTTTAAACCAAACTAGAATCTAATTTAAATAAATTGAACCAATTTTAAACAAGTTACCGAATAGCTCTTCTGGTTGGGCCTGTTTGCCTTCATGGGAGGTCAAGGGATCAAACCTCCCTTGGGCAGCAGCTTGGCAATTGTGTTTTGCAGAGTGTAGAATAGGTTTCGGAATAAATTATTTTTTTAATTAAAATCAACTTTTCTTATTTAAAACCGAAACCTAATCTTCTTCCCCCAACACCCGCAGCCGCCGCCTCAACGCCAAAACCTCCTCCAGCAGCCAAAGCAGCCTCCAGCAGCCGCCTTTCTTCTTCCCCACTCAGCCTATTTTTTTTCTCGCCATCACCAACGCCATGGAGTGATCTCCTGCGCGTGAAGCGATCGTCGGCGATCGTCGGCCAGGGGAGCGAAAACGCCGAGAAGAAGATGATATCGGTGAAATCGCAAAGGTAAAAAAAACGATTTTCATGCTCTAATCAATCTAATAGCTCTGATACCATCGTCGGATTGAAAGCATGATTTGAAATCGAATATCTTTCTGCCAAATCAAAAAACTTACAGTGATCCTTCTTCTCTTCTTCTTCTGCTTGCTGTCACGAGGACGTCACCGAGGACACAACTCGATCTATCACAAACCAAAACCCAACAATTGAAGCTCCGATTCCTTCGTTCGTCTCCCCATGGATTGCAATTGGACGCCCTTTTATAGGGAGAAGAAGAAGACGTTTACCTCTGAATTCATCAATGGTAAGCATTCAAGACGAGGTAACGTCAATAATCAAAACGAAGGTTAGTAACGCCTTCGATTGATTAATGTTTGTAACGCCAACACCTCGTCCCTCGGATGCGCACACTGTTGGTGCAATCTTGGTTAGGTCAGGGTTGACCTAGGTTGACTAGGCTCGGGTGAGCCGATGTCTGGTAAGCTTAGTGAGCTTATGTTTGGATATTTCGATGTTTGATAATTATGTTTGAATGTCGTATGGTGTCAAGTGGGTCAAGGTTGACTGGAGACTTGACTAGGTGAAGTCCAGGTGGATCGGGGAGATCGCACGCTGACATGGGAAAAGACCTAGTGGGACTAGGCACACCTAGTGGGACTAGGTGAAGTCCAGGTGGATCGGGGAGATCGCACGCTGGCATGGGAGAAGACCTAGTGGGACTAGGTGAAGTCCAGATGGATCGGGGAGATCACATGCTGGCAAGGTGGAAGTCTACCGAGAGACTAGACCTAACTCGAGTGTTAGGCAAACCTGGTGGGGAATCAGGTTAAGTCCTAGTTGGGAACTAGGCAGAAGAAGTCCAGGTTGGTCAAAGGGGTTGACCGTAAAATCCAGGTTGGTCAAAGGGGTTGACCGTAAAATCGAGGTTGGTCAAAGGGGTTGACCGTGAACACAAGTTAGGTTGGTTTAATCGATTGTGTGATCGATTGGGTTGTTGTCTCGCGAAAACAAGAAGGATTTTAAACAATTGGGTAATTGATTAAGAAGGATGGTAATCAATTAGGTAATTGATTAAGGAGGATCTTAATCAATTAGGTAATTGATTAAGGAGAAAGTGAATCGATTGGGTAATCGATTAAGAGAGTTTGTTGCGAGAACAGAAGGTGGCTGAATCGATTGGGTAATCGATTCAGCCTTCTCTTAATCGATTGGTCAATCGATTAAGGGCAGTCTTAATCGATTGGCTAATCGATTCAGGTTCAAAAACTAGCCGTTGAACGGCTAGTATGACGTGGTAATCGATTGGGTAATCGATTAGGGAACCCTAGGCGTCGGGTATAAGGGTTTTCACGCAGGTTTTGAGCCACAACTCTTCTCCCCTTTTTCCTCCTTCATTGGTGCTATCTCAAGGGAAGTCTTGGAGGTTTTTGCTGCTGCATTTCCAAGGTTCTAGAGGCAACCACAAGCTTGAAGATAGCAAGGAAAGCAAAGAGAGTTTATTCATTGTAAATCTTGTAAGATTTCTTTTTGTATTTGCTTAGATCCTTGTTGTATCTTGTTGTAAGCTTGTAAGAGGTTTCTCCACCTCAAGAAGGAGACTTTCATAGTGCATGAGAGTGTGAGGAGAGTGGATCCTTGGATTAGTCACCCGACCGGGGTGGATACCAAGTAAATCTCTTGTGTTAGCGTTTGCTCGAGTCTTCCGCAGCGACAAATCATCACGGAGCAAATCGGAGCTAATCACCCCCCCTCTAGCTCGCCAATCAGTCCCAACAAGTGGTATCAGAGCAAGGTTGCTCTTATTTGGACTCATCGCCAAAAGGGCATGAGCTAGAGGAAGAAGAAGAAGTTGGAAGAAACCCTAATTTCAAGAAGTCATCATCAAGGGGTTTCAATTTCATAAATGGAGTTTGGCTATGACACAAGGGCACCTCCACCATTCGACAAGGCGAATTTTGGTCTTTGGAAGTCAAAGATCGAAAATTATTTCATGATGGAGATAGAGCAATGGTTTGCTCTAATGGAGGGTTTTGAAGCTCCAACAAGCTCAAAAGGAAAGCTCCTCAAGAAAAGCAAATGGAATGAGGAGCAAATCAAGAGATGCGAGGCCAACTACAAAGTGATCAAGCTATTGGTCAATCTTTTGCCAAGCACCATCTTGGACAAGATTGGAGAATTCGAAGATGCCAAAGGGCTTTGGAGAAAATTGGAAAAGCTTCATGAAAATTCCTCCACTCTACCAAATCAAGACAAATCCGAAGAGGGAAATTCATCAAGTGAAGAGGACTCGGAAGTTGAGAGGTGCTCAACATCCGAAGATGAAGCTCAAGAAGCCTCCACCTCAAGGGTTGAAGAGGAGCAAATTATGACATTGACGCCGGAACAAGAAAAGGTTTCAACATCATCATCCGAGGTCAATGAAGAAGAAGAAAGTGCCACCTCTACACCACATGAAGGTATAAATATTTCAATTTGCAAAAATAAAAATCATATCATTTGCTTTGAGTGTAGGGAAAGAGGGCACTACAAGAGTAAGTGTCCAAAATTGGTCCCTGATCTGCGATGAATTTGAGAATTCGTTGCAAAATTTGGGACGAATTCTGAAATTCGTCGCAAAATTTTTAATTTTTAAAAAGAAACTTAAATACCTTCAAAAAATCATAAATAAACGTACGGAGCTCCAAATTTCATAAAATAAGTTTCTACGTGCTCGTAGCGATTTCATCATGAAATAAATGACGTCAATCTTAAATTTAACCGGATAAATTTATAGGAAAAAAATTTTAAAGCCACAAAAATATATTTTCCAAGTAAATAATATTTAGAAAATTACAAAAAAAATATATTATGTAAAATTTAAGTTTGAGGACATTTATATCACGAGGATATCGATACGAGCACGTAGAAACTCGTTTCGTTAAATTTCGAATTCTGTAGGTCCATATATGAAATTTATTCATATACTTTTGGATTATTTAAAAAAAAAAAATTTGCGACGAATATTGAAATTCGTTGAAAATTCTGCAACGAATTTGGAATTCGTCGCAAATTCTGCGACGAATTTGGAATTCGTCGCAAATTCTGCGACGAATTTGGAATTCGTCGCAAAATCTGCAACGAATTTGGGAATTCGTCGCAGATTTGGGACGAATTTAGAAATTCGTCGCAGATTTGAAAAATCCAAAATACATTCGAAATGTCGCAGATTGAGCTACTGAACTCGGAATGACATGAAACAAGTTTCTACGAGTTCGTATCGACGTCCTCGTGATATAAATGATCTTAAACAAAATTTCAATAAAAATCTGGGGATCTATGAAGGATTAATATGAAATTGCTAGTAACAGTTTCAGACTTAGACATTTTAACTAAGTTAATGCTGATATAAATAATGAACTATGAAAAAAAATATATTAACAGAAATTCATATTTGAGGCCGTTTAGCTCATCAGGGGATCAATACGAACATATAGAAACTTGTTTCATTAAATTCCGAGTTCTCTAGGTCCATCAATCAACGACAATTAAACGGTATTTGTTATGATTTTTTAAAAAGAAACTTAAATACCTTCAAAAAATCATAAATAAACGTACGGAGCTCCGAATTTCATAAAATAAGTTTCTACGTGCTCGTAATGATTTCATCATGAAATAAATGACGTTAATCTTAAATTTTACCGGATAAATTTATAGGAAAAAAATTTTAAAGCCACAAAAATATATTTTCCAAGTAAATAATATTTAAAAAATTACAAAAAAAAATATATTATGTAAAATTTAAGTTTGAGGACATTTATATCACGAGGATATCGATACGAGCACATAGAAACTCGTTTCGTTAAATTTCGAATTCTGTAGGTCCATATATGAAATTTATTCATATACTTTTGGATTATTTAAAAAAAAAAAATTTGCGACGAATATTGAAATTCGTTGAAAATTCTGCAACGAATTTGGAATTCGTCGCAAATTCTGCGACGAATTTGGAATTCGTCGCAAATTCTGCGACGAATTTGGAATTCGTCGCAAAATCTGCAACGAATTTGGGAATTCGTCGCAGATTTGGGACGAATTTAGAAATTCGTCGCAGATTTGAAAAATCCAAAATACATTCGAAATGTCGCAGATTGAGCTACTGAACTCGGAATGACATGAAACAAGTTTCTACGAGTTCGTATCGACGTCCTCGTGATATAAATGATCTTAAACAAAATTTCAATAAAAATCTGGGGATCTATGAAGGATTAATATGAAATTGCTAGTAACAGTTTCAGACTTAGACATTTTAACTAAGTTAATGCTGATATAAATAATGAACTATGAAAAAAAATATATTAACAGAAATTCATATTTGAGGCCGTTTAGCTCATCAGGGGATCAATACGAACATATAGAAACTTGTTTCATTAAATTCCGAGTTCTCTAGGTCCATCAATCAACGACAATTAAACGGTATTTGTTATGATTTTTTAAAAAGAAACTTAAATACCTTCAAAAAATCATAAATAAACGTACGGAGCTCCAAATTTCATAAAATAAGTTTCTACGTGCTCGTAGCGATTTCATCATGAAATAAATGACGTCAATCTTAAATTTAACCGGATAAATTTATAGGAAAAAAATTTTAAAGCCACAAAAATATATTTTCCAAGTAAATAATATTTAGAAAATTACAAAAAAAATATATTATGTAAAATTTAAGTTTGAGGACATTTATATCACGAGGATATCGATACGAGCACGTAGAAACTCGTTTCGTTAAATTTCGAATTCTGTAGGTCCATATATGAAATTTATTCATATACTTTTGGATTATTTAAAAAAAAAAATTGCGACGAATATTGAAATTCGTCGCAAATTCTGCAACGAATTTGGAATTCGTCGCAAATTCTGCAACGAATTTGGAATTCGTCGCAAATTCTGCAACGAATTTGGAATTCGTCGCAAAATCTGCAACGAATTTGGGAATTCGTCGTAGATTTGGGACGAATTTAGAAATTCGTCGCAGATTTGAAAAATCCAAAATACATTCGAAATGTCGCAGATTGAGCTACTGAACTCGGAATGACATGAAATAAGTTTCTACGAGTTCGTATCGACGTCCTCGTGATATAAATGATCTTAAACAAAATTTCAATAAAAATTCTGGGGATCTATGAAGGATTAATATGAAATTGCTAGTAAAGGATTAATATGAAATTGCTAGTAACAGTTTCAGAATTAGACATTTTAACTAAGCCAATGCTGATATAAATAATGAACTATGAAAAAAAATATATTAACAGAAATTCATATTTGAGGCCGTTTAGCTCATCAGGGGATCGATACGAACATATAGAAACTTGTTTCATTAAATTCCGAGTTCTCTAGGTCCATGTACGACAATTAAACGGTATTTGTTATGATTTTTTAAAAAGAAACTTAAATACTTTCAAAAAATCATAAATAAACGTACGGAGCTCCGAATTTCATGAAATAAGTTTCTACGTGCTCGTAGCGATTTCATCATGAAATAAATGACGTCAATCTTAAATTTTACCGGATAAATTTATAGGAAAAAAATTTTAAAGCCACAAAAATATATTTTCCATGTAAATAATATTTAGAAAATTACAAAAAAAAATATATTATGTAAAATTTAAGTTTGAGGACATTTATATCACGAGGATATCGATACGAGCACGTAGAAACTCGTTTCGTTAAATTCCGAATTCTGTAGGTCCATATATGAAATTTATTCATATACTTTTGGATTATTTAAAAAAAAATATTTGCGACGAATTTTGAAATTCGTCGCAAATTCTGCAACGAATTTGGAATTCGTCGCAAATTTGGTATATCACTATATGAAATTTTAATGTTATTCATAAGTTTTTATAAAACTGGTTTGCGACAAATTTTGGCGACAAATATATTTTTGTCGCAAAATCCTAATTATATATACCTCCAGATCTATTTTTTTCCCCACTTCATTCGGCTTTTGGCGGCAGGTTTTGGCGGTGGTGCCGGGTGCGCGCGCTCTCCTCCGACGGTGTCTCTCCGGTAAACATCTTCTCCTTCTCTCTTCTTTGAATTATCTCCGGTCTCTCTTGCCGGCAGCGTCAGAGCTCGCCTCCCTTTCTTCCGGCCGCGTGTGTCCGCGCTCGTGCTCGCGGTGCCGGCATCACCCGGCGTGCTCGGCAATAACAATATTACTGTTCTTTACTTCTTCTAATGCAAGGTCAAGCTTTTCTTCAAGAAGATGAAGGTGGTCATCTTTCTTGGATGACAATTCAGCAGTAAGGACTGTTCTTTTTTCTGAAGAAGATTCCAAATCACTATAGTCTTTAATGAGATCTTGAACTCTTTGCAGGGCACTATCTTTCTCCGACTCTAACAACTGAATTTGTTGATTTAAAGAAACAATTGAAGATATCTTTGAACTTAATTCAGTTTTAGCTACAGGCAATTCCTGTTTTAACTCTTCAATGGTCGAATTTGCAACAGCAAGCTCATTCTTTAAGTGTTCAACATTTGAGATCAACTGAGCACATTCTGTTTCTTTTTCAGAAAGAGATGGTTTAAGATCTTGAATGTTCTTCTCCTTGTCACTTATGTCCAAGCTAAGAATGCTTAGTTTATCTTGTAGAACATTGATACTATCTACCTTTTCTTTAACTTTGGCCTCAAGTAATTTTTTGTCTCTGCCAGTTTTTGCAACATTGCTCTCAAGATCACTAATACATCCTTTGAGCTCCTCAACTATTTTTCGGTTATCATTCAACTCTTGCTGCAAAGATGTTGCAGTCCCATTTGCTGAATCCAGTCGAGTTAGCAGAGAACTTTCTTTCTCTTTAAAGTTTCTGATTTGGTTCTTTTTCTCCTCCTGTTCCCTCTGTAATATTTTCTCAAAGCTCTCCTTCAGCGAAGATATTTCTGCTTCTTTTTCAGTCAATTTATTTTTCATCTGTAGCAATATTGATAGCATAACAATTACCAAGTAATTTGTAGCCACAATAATTCTACCATCCAACTGAAAGATTTAAGTGATTGCTTTCAAATATGATATAATCTTCACACTAGATCAGCTCTGATTTGAATGCAACTGAATATGTTAGTTTAAAGAAAATTGAGATGCTAATTTTCAATGACCTGTCTAAATGTATTGAATGAAAAACCCAAATAAATGCATTTAAGAACTCTGATTAACAAGATTGGAGATTCATACAGATTCCACATGTGATTCAATGGATGTCATGTCCTTCTGGGAAGTTGCATATAATGCACCAAGAACACCTGAAGCAACTATTCCGAACTCGTTTAAGAAAGACACAAAAGAGCTTGCTGGTGCATTTTGAAAAGCTGCTTGCTGCAAGCAAATAGGATATGAGTAAATGAAAACCTAGAACTTAAAAGATGTACGAAGATAAAAACTGGGTAGTTTAGAGCTAGAACAAGTCGCCTCTAATTGATTAGGTCCTTCAGATGAAACTTCAAGCATGGTGTCTTTAACACTTTGTATCTCCAACAGTTTGTCATCCTGTTTGTCTTCCACAATGGCGTCTTGATTATCTGGCATAATAACCTGTTGTTTAAAAGATTAGGTTTCGGTAGTTTATATTGGTTTATGAAATCTTGTGTTTACTTATATTATAACATACAATTAGGGTATTATTTGAATGACTATGTGGTTTTCGTTGTTTACATGTGATTAACTAATTGATCGATTTTTGATATTAGTTAACTAATTATTCATTTTAATACAAAAGTAATTATTTAGTTAATTAAATCTCATTACAGATGATATTTATTAATGCTTTATATTTCTTGCTATTTATAGGTCATTACAGGTGATATATTATCATCGTAGGATTTGCGTATTCTCTTTGTTTAAACAAATATGGTAAGGTTTTTTTATATTAATTGTTATGTATCAAATTTATTTTAACATTATTTTATTTTTTATTTTACAGCACTTCTTCAGACGAGGTGGTGGTCAGAGACGTAGTGCTCAGGATGAGTCGGGAACTAGTAATGCACCCACGACTCCTCTTGTTCAAGCAGGACCTTCACATTCGCCTTCTCCAGTACCATCACCGCACACATCCGCAGGAGAGGTTCCTCCTGTCAGATACTCATTTTCGGAGGAGCAAGATATTCGTCGATTTATTGTCCCCTGTGGAGATTCGTAAGTAGTAAATAATATTTTAATTTTTTTATCCTATAGTTGATTATTTAATAATGCTTTTTTCTTTTATTATAGATTTGAAAATTCTGTCGTAGTTGTTCATGAAATAAATAGAATTGTGAATAATCACTGGTTGGGGGATTCTATGACTTATTCGAGCACTCCTTCAATGAAAGAATTATGGTGGAGTGAGTTTAAGGTATACATATTTTATTTTACATATGAAATAATACTAAATATATATAATCAATTTTGTTTTATTACAGCGGATGTTTACTTGGGACCCTAGCTATGAAATTGAAGTGAAAAAGGTTTTCAAAAAAAAGTGTGGTGATCACATCCGCCACACTTTAAATCATGCAAAGTCTAGGGGGAAAAAACCACCATGTATCACGGAGGAAAATTGGACCAAAATTTGTAATTATTGGGCTACGGATGAAAGTAAAAAAAGAAGTCAACAAAATAAATCAAATCAATCATACAATTCTGGAGACTTGTCTGCGACGTATGCCGGAGGGTCAATAAATATTGATGAACATAGACGTAGAACGGTAATTATGTAATTCTTTCAATAATTTTTCATTCTATTTCATTTTATTATATTATTTCTAATCATATTTTGTTAGGTCAAAGAAACCGGGAAGGAACCTACATTTCTTGAAACCTTTACAAAAACATTTACAAAGAAAGATAAGTCTTGGAGTGGAGCTAGAGCCAAAGCAATGAAGGTTTGACTTAATTCAAAATGCAAATGTTCATAAGTTTTTATTATAATAAATTTAATTTAATTTTTCTTCTTATACAACAACAACAAAGCCTTATCCCACTAGGTGGGGTCGGCTTAATTTTTCTTCTTATAACATAGGAAAAATACAATGAGCTCGAGACATCCCATAGACATTCAAGTGTTGGTCTAGAATCTGAGTCATCGTCTCTTGGTAATAATATGGATTTGTGGATGGAGGTGAGTGGGGGACAGAAAGGGGGAAGGATTTTGGGAATGGGATCTCTAAGTAAATATCATAGAGGTTCTCGTAAATCCTTTTCCGCTTTACCAGCAGACTCATCTCAGATTGCTAACTTAACGAATGAGATTTCACAATTAAGAGGCATAATCTCAGAAAGAGATGAACGAATGAGAATTATGCAGGAAAAACAAGATTTAATTTTGAGACATTTTTCTCTAAGTCAGATTCCTCCCAGTTCCGCTGATATTGGTGGTGAAGGCGATGGTGGCCACAATGATGATGGTGGTGATCATTATGTATGATTTTATTTTTATTTTTCTTTTAATTAGTATTTTAGAATACTTATTTGATTGTGTTATTTTTATATGTTTTAATATTGTTTATTTTCTTTTAATAGGATTGAGGAGATATATGGATTTCACTGTCCGAAAATGTAAGTATAAATTTTTTGCTTTCATTTTATTATAGATGAGTATCCTTAATTTTTATTTAACTCTTAATTTAATCATTATGTTTTTTTTTTATAATTTTGTGGCATCAATTTTTATTATTACATACAGTTCCACTAATAGAGATAGTTTTTATTTTCTAGGCTTTAGTAAGCTCTCATTTTTTAGATTTATTTGATATATATGCTTGTTTGTACAGTTGAGTTTTATACTGCAAATATTAATATTGAAGTTTGATTTTTATCATGGTCTTTATTATTTAGATCCTCAATAATAGTAATGCAAAAGAGCGCGGAGGTTTTAAGTTAGCAACATTACTATCTTTAGTATTTCTTTTCATTATACTGCATAAGAGCATTACACAATTATATTGTTCTATTTCGTGAATATCTTATTTTTTTTTCAATGTTATCAGGTATTATAAAGATCATTTTGAAGAATAGATTCAGACCATCTCCTCTACTTTCTCCATGACAACAAGAAGGTTACTGAGATTTGTAATTATAACCATCATTATTTTTTGTGTTGACATTGACTTTTTTTCATGTCCATGTAAATTATTATATGTACTGTTTGTGATTTTGTTATCATGTAATGTAATGCATTAATTAAATGCTATCGATAGATAATCAGTTAGTGCATTTTTCTTTAGAAAAAATCTTGAGAAAATAACATAGGTATTGATTTTGATTTTAATTATTTGAGCTTTATTTTATTAAAATATTTTTTGTAAATATAATTTTTTAAAATATTTATTTATTTTGCGACGAATGTATTTCCGTTGTAAAAATCTACGACGAATACAAAAATTTGTTACAAATTTTATGATGAAATTATAAATTTGTTGCAAAAAATTGACAAAAAAAATTATCTTAGATTTCGTCATATTCAAAAAATCGTTGCAAAAATCTGCGACAAATTCTGTTATCATCGCAAATTTTATGATAAATTTTTTATTCATTGGAAATAATCAGCGATAAATTATGAAATTTGTCGCAGAATTTTTGCGACAAAATATCAAATTTGTCGCAGATTCTGCGACAAATTTGGAAATTTGTCGCAGATTCTGCGACAAATTTTAAAATTTGTCGCAGAATATTTGCGACAAATTTCATAATTCGTCGCAGGTTCTGCAACAAATTTCATAATTCGTCGCAGGTTCTGCAACAAATTTCATAATTCGTCGCAGAATCTGCGACAAATTTAAAATTTGTCGCAAAAATTATGACAAATTTTGTAAAAATTTGCGTTAAATTTGGCAACGAAAATTTAATTTGTCGCAAAAATTCTGCGACAAATTTTAAAATTTGTCGCAGAAATTTGCGACAAATTTCATAATTCGTCGCAGGTTCTGCGACAAATTTCATAATTCGTCGCAGAATCTGCGACAAATTTAAAATTTGTCGCAAAAATTATGACAAATTTTGTAAAAATTTGCGTTAAATTTGGCAACGAAAATTTAATTTGTCGCAAAAATTCTGCGACAAATTTTAAAATTTGTCGCAGAAATTTGCGACAAATTTTAAAATTTGTCGCAGAAATTTGCGACAAATTTTAAAATTTGTCGCAGAATTTTTGCGACAAATATAAAATTTGTCACAGATTCTGCGACAAATATAAAATTTGTCGCAGTTCTGCGACAAATTATTTTTTTTCGTCGCAGACCTCTGCGACGAGTATTTGGCGACGAATATTTTTTTGTCGCAAAATTTGTCGCAAAAATTTTTTGCGACGAATTTTTTTTAGAAATTCGTCACAAAATTCGTCGCAAAATCAGGTTTTTTTTGTAGTGTGTTGATATGAGACTGTATTAGCGGAACTCTTATTGTTAGTATAACTTTCTATGCATATCTATTCTGGGTATCCGCAGAGTTCCTTTGGACTCACACCGTTGGTTATTTTCCTTACTTTCAGGTTGATGTCTGCCAGGAGAGCCCTAGCCGCCAGTCCCCAGCTCGAGAGGAGCTCGGCTTCGTTTTATTTTACGTCGGTTATGGACCCTGTATTATGTACTTTGCTTCCGTTGCCCTGTTTTGGACATGTATTCCTGTTTTATTCGATGGGATTGTACTTTTGAGTCATATGTTGGACTTCGTGGGGTTTTGGCTTTGTTCCTGCCCCCTGGCAACTCAGGTGAGTTCGTACTTTGGTTTTACGATGGTTATAGTTATATATCCGTTGTTTCTTCATGGATTTGAGGCCTGAGGCCATTTAACTGCGTGGTTGTGCTATTTGTATCTGTGTGTTTGTGTAAATTGTCCACCGTACAGGGGAGGTGCTGTCCGAATTTCTATTGGATCAGCGGCTCTAAGGTCTCGGGACGTGACACAAATTGAACCTGGGATGACCGGCCCGACCTCACGAAAATTTTCCACCGGTCACCAGGGTAAATCGGGAAGCGCTCGCAGTGGGCAGTCTAGAAGCCCAGCGTCCCAGGGTTCGCGCCCCATTTGGAGGAAAAATTCCTGTAAAATACACCGTAGCTGGGGATCGAACCGCGGATGTCTAGGTTAATGACTAGTTACCTTAACGATTAGTTACCTTACCGCGGATGTAAAGTCCTATCAAGATTCACGGACAGATAGTGAAAAAGAGAATTGATGGACGATGAAAAAGAGAATTGATGGACGATGAAAAATACAACACAAGGCATGAATGGCTAAAAGCTTCAAATTCATAATTTCATGCATCAATGCTCACCCTACTGATATTTTTTTAATTCCATTGATGAATACATATAAATGGAGTCTAATAAGAATGTGAGCTATACATAGGAAATACTGCTCCAGAAAATGTAGAGTTCCTGTGGAATAAAGTGAAGCAGCAAAATATTTGTAAAGGACCTCGTGTGTTGCCATTGATTAATGCTCGAAGACATTAGTAAATGAGAAAGATCAAGAATTATATAGGAAAGACAATTGTAATGCCAACGTCTACAAGTAGGAAAGTTTTAATATTATTATCATAAACTTCTATTTATTTTATAAAGTGGGTATCACAATCAATCTCAGTGAAGTAACGTGAGTTGTTTGAGGGATATGTTATCGAAGACACGAAAAAAAAAACACTGAACAGAAACAATTTTTTTCAGTTTAGCTTTAGGAGTACTACGGGAAGAGATTAATATAATTTCCAGCAGCATATATTCCAAATTAATCCAGGTTTGATTTCTTTGTCAAATTAAACTGAACTGGACAAATCAATATTTTAATAATGTCATTACTTCTATAGCTCTGCTCATCCAAAAGAATAACCATGTAAATAAATCTAAATATAAATGATTCAATTTGAACCAAATGAAAAGTCATAACTTAGGCCTTGAAGAGTAAATCTAGCTTTTTTTTTTTTTTTTTGAGATTGTTTACCCTTCATACAAAAAAGGTCATACTATTTGTGGATAAAATAAATGATCTAGTCTATTCCAACTGAAATCTTAATGCAAAATTGAAGAATCAGCAGAGTAGGAAAAATCCCTTACCAACAAGAGACCACAATATTGTGAGATAATGGTGGACTAAGATTTAGAAAGTTGTACATGAGTCAAGCTTGACATTGAATTTGATTATAGAAGCCTCGAGCTCATAAGCTCTCTTTTAAACCATGAAGGACTTCCAGAATTATTAGTCCCTTATAACAATTATAGAACAATGAAGCATGAATTAATATCGAGGAAGAGATGGAAAATGTGATCGAGTTCGATACATATGATGGTGATATTATGTTCAAGCTTGTCTTGTGAAGTTTTTGGTATGATGACAAAAATGTTTATGGAAAGAAAGGCATCAAAAAAATGAAATCGTCAGAATTTAATCTGAAGCAAAGTTCAAAAAATGTGATCTGAATCCCAATATGCCAATTCCATAGAATTGAATTATTGTTCAAGTATGATTGTATCATTCAAATCACCTAAACTAAACATCATCTTAGCTGACTTATCAGCCAAAACAAAATTTTCGCAGCAGTGTGAAGAAAGTCACAGTAAAAGTCAAGGGAGATGATAAAATGTGGCCGTCAATATGTTATCATAGATTGCTTCATCAGTCAGTCAGATTTCTCATCCATTGTCAAAAATGGTCTGTTTACCACAGAAATCCATATAACTACACAGCACTCTGTTTTCCAAAAGATTGAACTCGCCAATAAACCAATTGTCACCCAATAAGACTATAAACATCAGAAGGAGAACATCATCATAAGCAAAAATTCAGAACATGAATAGCAACATGACCATTTATCTAAAAACAACTTGATAAGATATATCTATCTTCAATGAGAAAAATTGCGTAAAATAAGCTGGAGCTCCCAAAAGTAAATCAGACCTCACAATATACAACGAAACCTTCCTTTCAAACAATCACATTTCCAGTTCCTATGTAACATACAAATAGGAAACAAATTTCCTGATTTCAAGATGAGAGTTTGGAGAGTTCAGATGGATGGAGACATAGACCAGTTATTTAGGCTCACTTATTTCGGTGATAAGAGTTTCATGTATTATATAGCAAATACCCGATCAGAAAAATAGCAAACAGAAGCAAAAATATAAAATTTTATGATACAAAATCACGACTAACCTCCATCCTAGGAAGTATAGAGTGGAACCCTCGGTGCCATTTTTGTAACTTGAGCTTGCACCAGAACAGCACGGGCCTTGGCCAAGGTTGCCCTGTGGAAGAACTGCTCTCTGCACAATGTCCTCACACTCTTCAGATATGACTCGAACGTGATTGCCCCCTCCTGTGCCGCCTTGTCCAGTGAGTAGATCGTGTCCTCCACCGCCAAGTCAGCTGCCGTGAGCTCCAGTATCTGTCTTGATAGCGCATTCATCGGTTCAAACACATTGTCCACATCCAATGCGTCCACTTTTCTACTGATAACCTCGGTCTCCCTCATCCATCCTTCAAGAACGTCGGTGTTCATTAGCACGAGCTGCAGCTGCTGCTCCAGACCTTCCTTCTCCCCGAACATCTCGTGGACCCCGCGAGAGAGCTCTTCCCCTCTAATCCGCAGCTCCGCCTGGAGAGAAAGGAGAGGTTCCATCTCGGACTCCTGCGACCTACGCAGGCCGGCCGCATCTCTGTGTACATTCTCCACAATTTTAGAGATGGAGTTCCGTCGGAAGACATCCGCTGGGTCCTCAATCCGATGCGACGCAGTCTGGGTCTGTGGTGAGGGAGGGAACCGACCACCACCGTATGGGGACGGCAGAGAGGAGTAGATTCGAGCCGGAGATGGATTGGATGAGGAAGGAATAGGATGCCGTGTGTTAGGAGGAGATTGATTTTGAGGGAGATCAGCGGCGGGGCGGGAGTAGAGAGGAGGATCGAGGCCGAAGAGGTGTGAAAGGGAGCGGACAAGGTCGACAAGGTTGGACGATGGGTAAACCCATGCAGCGAGGTACGGAACAACCGCGGCGCGGACGAGGCCGGAGGGATCGACGAGGGGATGACCGGGCTTGACAAGCATGTCCGAGGTCGGGGTGAGGAAGACGGCAGGGGGACGGCGAGGGTACTGTTCGAGGAGCCAGACAGAGGCGGGGAGGTTGTAGGTGGTGCCGCGGTAGACGATGGGGATGGTGCCCTCGGCCTCGAGGAGGTAGGAGGAGCGCCCGTCGTCGTGTGTGAAGCTGGCGGCGCGGGGGCGAAGAGAAGCGAAGGCCCCGGTGAGCGCCATCAGGTGCTGGCGGATCAGCCACTTGGCGTCCTCGGCGTAAGGGAGCGCCGCCAGACCGCGCTGCGATAGGGCGGCGCTGAGAAACTGCTGCCCGTACTGGGCGCCAAACGCCGCCGGATCAGTCATCTAAGAAGGCAAGCTCCGATCGCCGCCGCCGCCGCCGCCTTTCTCCTCGTTCACGGATCGATCAACGGATCGAGTGGATGGAAAACGAGGGTATCCAATAATTTCCTAAAATTAGAAATTTATCGGAAAATTTTCTTTTTGCCCTAAAATGCTCCCAAGTTTAACCATTGTGAAAATACACGCAGATATTAAAACCATCAGCTGTTGAAATAACTAAAACATGCGGTAGTGGACTGTGACTTAATTTCTAAAATTTGTTAACTTTAAACTCTTAATTTTTTATTTAAACAAATTTCTCAGAGCGTTGGATTACTAACATTGAATAAAGTTACGGATAAAATGAAGCAAAAAAAAAAAAATCAAATGGGAAAAAAAGTAAAATTGATATAAAGTCTCTTCTTTGCATAAAAAGGAATTGATTACTTGAAGGGAAACAAACAAAAGGATTGAAGAGTTAGGTCTAATTCCCAGCGATACTTGCATTTATCCTCCAACATCTAACCAATTTAAATCTTGCAGAGTAATACTGAATATAAGATATTGGAGAAAACCAAATCCTGAATGTAAAATGATTTGATTTCCTTCAAAATCTCACATTCAGAACTCAAACTAAAGGATGCGGGAAGTAAAACGAGAAGAACTTTTAGTTATAATCACATTTACATTGTTCAAATGCAAGACATATACAGATAGTGTGACAGCCATTTTGTTTCTCATGCCAAATTCATGTTTTTACCAGTACCGTGCGAATTGAATGCCGTGATCTTCGAGGAAGAAGGGTATAAGAACTCTCGAACTTCTCAAGTTTGAATATCTAGTTGTTGAGTTCTTGCTCTTGGAATAAGAACAAGTGGTCTAGCCTTCTTCAGTACAATTCGGAACAAGTGTTTAACAAGTGATAAAAATAGATCATCGAATGATATATATATATATATATATATATATATATATATATATATATATATATATATATATATATATATATATATATATATATATATAGACACGGGCTGTGGACGCGCTGCGGACGACTCCTACGTGGCGTCGCGCTGCACGGATGGTGCGCTGCGTGGACAAAAACAAAAAATCAAAAGGGCAATCTTCTCGCAGATTTTGCTCTCACGGCCGCAGCTCCCCCCTCTCTCGCGAACCCTAACCTAATGTGCGACTTTCCGCCTGCATCCCGCGTCGCCTCCTTCGTTGCCGTGGTCCGACGATCCCCCACCGCCCTCTCTCTTTCGCGTCCGAAGATGATCCCCCACCGCCCTCTCTCTTTCGCGTCCGAAGCCTGTGCCTGCCCCTGCGATTTTCCGACTGCCGCCTGCGCCGATCCGACCCGACTCCTCCCCTCCTCCTCCCCTCTCCGAAGCCCTATCCAAGAAGTCGCCAAAGCCCTAATGCAATTTTTCTGTTCTTTTGTCAAATTTTGCTGCTTCTCCTGCTTTCTCAGCGATTTTGTGAAGTTTTCGTTGATTAACTCTGTTCTGATAGTTTGTTAATATAGAACTATTTACTCCCTATTCAGAGTATGAACAACAAAATTAAATCTTTGGCTAGAAGCCCTCCAGCTAGTTCACTCACCACTGTATAGTCGACTTTCTATGTGTGGTATGCTATTACTTGCATCATATGATACTTAGGCTTCCATCCTGAGAACTAGGCCTGTACGTTGCTATTTCCTTTATTTTGCATCACCTATTTTGCTTAACTCACACGTTGTAACGTGTGGGTTTGATTTTTATTAAACTGAAATAGATTTTCGTCAGCTTTTGTTAACTCAATGGTCAAATTTTATGAAGCTCAAATTTATAGTTATTCTAATAAGATACATGATCTTGCATTATTCCTAGGTGTTGTAGAAATTCTACACTATTACTTGTTCCTCAGTTTGCATAATGACAAGTGGATCCTCAACTTGCTATCCCCTTGTTATATCACTTTTTTTTTTCTTTCTGCATTCTTGTTATTTTTGATGCATGAGATGGAATTCCATTCCCACCTTATTGAATGAGTGTTTAGGGAGGAGCTTACGTTGCGATAACAGGTTTAAAGTTGTATACTGATCCAAACTACTCATTTGACTAGGCTCAGACACTTGGTCCTCCCTAAACAGGTTTAAAGTTGCCCCTATTAGTTACAACCTATTTTACTAAAAGGGGCAACTTTATCACCTAACAAGCAAAATAACTCATTTCAATATATAAAATTTTAACCATGTAAATAGAGTTTCATCGTCATATGCTATTTAACTACTATGCATATTTTAACCATAACCTTTTCTGTTACTTGGAGGTACTTTGGCATATTTCTTTACTGTGCCATAACTACCATGCTTTTCTCAAAAATTTTAGGCTCTTTATTTGTAGAGTTTTGCAAATGGTGTTTTTGTATTATGGAGAGGGACTGATCTTATTTCAATCTCTTTCCGTTGCAGCCATCTGTCAGAAAGCAACACAATGCTGGCTATAAGCACAAAGTTTCAATTCTTTCTGACCACATATACTATGTTCTTTTCTTGCTTTGACCGTATTATTAGGTCATTCTAGCCAATCAATTTATTCTTTAGGAAATAGCTACCAGTACAAAAACGTAGCAGTTGCAGGAGGATTTACATTATCTTATATCTGCTTCTAAACGTTGATAGTCAATATATAGTCGTGATTCCCGAAATTGGCAGGTTATGGAGCTGTTCCTGCAGTTGCTGCGCTCCCACCTACAGTCGTTCCACCAGGGTGCGCTAACAAAGACACCAACTCAGCGGAATAGTCTACCAAGGCCACCCACATTAGCACCGCCGATTTCAGGGGCCATGACAATGCCAGCCACCAGTACTTCTGCACCAGCTTTCTACCAGGGCAATCCATCATCAAGCGCAACCATAAACTTTGAACCCTTTACTACTTCTGCACCGTAATACCTTACGGACGAGCTTATTCCAGAAACCTGGTTGAGATATGCACTGTGGATTTTACATGCTCTTTATTTTGATTGTGTGTTTTATCTGACAGCCTCATCCGAAGATTTAACCAATTGGTACACCATTTATACGGTTTATTTCTTCAGTTGTCTGAGCAAATACTATATTAATGCACCCAAACAGTGTTAGATTTGAAGATACTTAGTCTGGTTACTCATCTGATTTGGTAATTTTAGTACAATGGCTTTCCTTTTAAAGTTGTCTTCCAATTGTCATGGCCTAAATAAAGGAGAAGCCAGTTAATTAACCAGCGCTTTCTGTTTTTTAAATTGATAAAACGTATCATTTTAAATTACACTTTTATCGTTTTTATTAATATATATTTATAATACATCCATCTTGGAATTGGCAGTTTCATAAATATATCCAAATTTTAAAATTGTCAAATTTGTTCTTACAGGTTGCCTAGGCTTTTTGCATCGTAAATAAAGATCTGGAATATTCTCCAAAGAATGGGACTTATACAACTATATTTCAATTTCAAACGATACCCATACCCACGATAGAAGACTGATTCCTTTATGAACAGATTAGTTGTCTACTCGGAGTTTGTTCATGTATTATTTTTTTTTTCTGTAACTAATTTCTGTACTAGTTTGAATTGGTACGTTAATACAATGCATTTATGATACTGACCTCACGGCGAATATATCAATCAAAATTTTCGTTTTACATTGATACCCCAATAAGGAGCAATGTACAATTATCGAATCATATTTGACAAAGAAAAACTTATAGGAAACAATAGATTTGGGTTGGTGATCTGTACAATGCGATCGGCGAAGCATTTCCGGTCGCTAGCTTGTTCTTCGCATAGCAAAGCTGCACGCAAAAACAAAGAACAAAGCTGAACATGCTGCAATTTAACATAAAGGACGCTGAAAATGGAACATCATTGCTTACGATTTCACTAGCAAGGATTGCTTCCCTAGGTTGCATGGACCGGCTCAAGCTCTCCGGGTTTTATTCATGAGACGCGAGATAATTTCCTCTGGCGTATTCCATACTAAGACCTCGTCGGAATCTTGCCCTTAAACACTACCTTGTTCCATGGGTTTCAAAAAGAGTAGCTTTAGGTATCCAACGGCGAAAGCATCGTCTATTTCCTTGGAGCTCCATCAGCTGGTGATTGTGTATTATTCTGTGACTCTTTCTTTGAGTTGGTAACCTTCCCCTTTTCAACTTCAGCCTCTTTCTGTGTCTTTTTCTTCTCCAACTCTAGTTGTTTGCTGTTATCTTCATGGGCATTCGAGAACAATTTAACAAAGTTGAAAAGTGTCGAAACAGTTGCATTAAAACCGCATAGGCTATGAGAACTTGCACACAAGGTAGTCATGATGAACTCAAATCGGTAATATACTCATCCAATATCAGTATGGTAAAATGAGATATATTGCAGACAAACAAGCATCACATTCCAGATATAAACACCGCACGGAGACTAAATAAGGTTAACGAAGTAAAGGAATCGTCTATAATAAAAACACCGCATGGAAAACTAAATCATAATCGAAACGTCGTTGTGCGCCTAGAAAATTAAAAAAAAATAATCAAACTTCAGTTACCCAACCAGTGATTGCTTAGTTGGGACCGTCTTTACCTTGCTAGAATGGACACCGAGTAGGATCTTCTCCAAAGTAAAGAGCTAATGCATCAGCATTCCGGCCCTGGAAAGGTTCAAAAAACATGAATCTTCACTGTAAAAGCATCAAAAGAAGTGTCAACAAGCATACCACACTGGAATATAGAGATGTTAGGGATCTAACTTCTGCTTCAGCACCAGCCAGAAACCCCTGCAGACTTTTTAGGGTTTGCGTCGCGCCCATTTTTCGTTGATCTGGCAAACTTTTTTGTGACCCAGCGTCTGAAGACCAAGCTTAGTCCACCACCATATACCTCTGTATCATAATGGATATAGAATGAAAACTACAAGCAAACATCAAAGATGCTGAATTTGCAACTACGATAATTTACCAGTAGCACCGGTGTATACAGTAGCACTTGCGATGAGATCCTGCGGGCCCACCCGTCTACACAAGTTTGAGAAAGACATTAAGGCTACGTTTGGTAGGGGGTAATGTAATCAGGTCTGTAATGTAATCAAGTTTGTAATGTAATGTAATGTAATCTTGATTACATTATTATGTTTGGTAATGAGTTGTATGTAATCTTTGATAACCATTACAAGTTGGATTCCTTTGTTTGGTGAGGGGTAATTTATCCTGTAATGTAATCAAGATTGACGACCGACGACCGACGACCGTTGCCGGCCGGCCGGCGACAGCCGGCGACTGCCGCCGATCAGCCGCCGGCGGCGGTAGGGGGCGGCCGGCGACCGACGGCCGGTCGGCGGCGGTCGCCGGTCGGTCGTCGGCCGTCGCCGGCAGTTGCCGGTCGTCGCCGGCCGGTCGTCGGCGGTCGCCGGCCGGTCGGCGGCGGTCGCCGGCCGGTCGTCGGCGGGCGCGGGCGGTCGCCGGTCGGTCGTCGGCGGGCGCCGGGCGGTTGGCAGCGACCGTCGGTCGGTCGACGACTTTACAAGCTGTATTGTAATCCAGATTACGGAGGTTTGTTTTGTAATCCAGATTACAAATCATTAACCTCTTTTATAATCGAGATTACATTATATTACAACTTTAAAATTATTCCAAACAAAAGAATCCAACTTGTAATATAATCTTGATTACATTACAGGATGGATTACATCCTACCAAGCGCAACCTAAGTACACTCCTGCAACAAACGACGAGCATGACCATTATTCAGATTTCTAACTGTTAATCTACTCTACCTGATGCTTGCTTTTCCAACGTTTGAATTACACTGTGGAAAAGGTATTCATTCCTACAAGATAGTAACGGTTTCTGACAATCACGAAGCATTTCTTGCCTTATCATTATTATTAGAGACCCCAAAAAAAATAGATTAACACACTTGACAGATATTACAAGGAAGGAACTATGAGCGTTCAACAGAACAGAATCATTGACAAACTTTCAATACTTATTAGCAAAATCACAAATTCACATAATCGGAAAATAATGAACCAGAATCGCAGCAAAATAATGACAGAACAGAAGCTATTATATCTCAAATATCTGCTAGGACTTCTTTCTGTTATTTTGAAACAGCTTAAGATAAATATCATCAGAATGTACATTATGGCTAATTTTTGTGAAAGTAAACCTACATCAGGTCCAAATATTATGCTTAATCTATATTAAAAAACTAGCAAAACAAAGTTAATCACCGAAAACTTCACAAAATCGCTGAGAAAGCAGGAGAAGCAGCAAAATTTGACAAAAGCACAGAAAAATTGCATTAGGGCTTCGGTGACTTCTTGGATAGGGCTTCGGAGAGGGGAGGAGGAGGGGAAGAGTCGGGTCGGATCGGCGCAGGTGGCAGGCGGAAAATCGCAGGGGCAGGCACAGGCTTTGGGCGCGAAAGAGAGAGGGCGGTGGGGGATCATCTTTGGACGCGAAAGAGAGAGGGCGGTGGGGGATCGTCGGACCACGGCAACGAGGGAGGCGACACGGGATGCAGGCGGAAAGTCACACATTAGGTTAGGGTTCGCGAGAGAGGGGGGAGCTGCGACCGTGAGAGCAAAATCTGCGAGAAGATTGCCCTTTTGATTTTTTGTTTTTGTCCACGTAGCGCACCATCCGTGCAGCGCGACGCCATGTAGGAGTCGTCCGCAGCCCGTGTCCGCGAGAGAGGGGGGAGCTGCGGCGTGGGCGTTTTTTGTTTTTTTGTTTTCGGACTTCACTTAGTGGCTTTACTTAAAAAAAAAATCAAAACTTTTCCCTCATCTCGCGTGGGGCTAGGGCGAAAACTTTTCGCCGCCGGTCTTCCTCTTCTCTCGTCGGAGTCCGAAGCCACGCACGCCGGAGGCAGAAGTCACGCAGAGCCCTCCTCTCTCGCCGCTCTTCCTCCTCTCTCGCCGGAAGCCACGCAGAGCCGCTCGCCGGAAGCCATGCAGAGCCGCTCGCCGGAAGCCACGCAGAGCCGCTCGCCGGACGCCGAACGCCGAAGCCACGCAGAGCCGCTCGCCGGACGCCAAACGCCGAAGCCACCCTCCTCTCTCGCTGGAAGCCACGCAGAGCCGTTCGCCGGACGCCGAACGCTGAGGCCACAACCATGCCTTCGAGGAGCTTCGCCGTGCCGGAGGCCACAACTACGCCTTCGAGGAGCTTCGCCGCGCCGAAGGCCACAGCCACACAAAGTCGGGTGACTCTGGTCAGTTCCGGCATATCTTGCCTTTTACAGGTAGACCATCGCCTTCCATCTAATCGGTTTACAGACTCTAAATCAAGCTCCCCAATGTTAGTTGACAACTTATCACTGGATGTATCTAAGGAGGAACTACCGCCATCACAGCTATTTGTTAATAGAAGTTAATCATGATGCTTCTTCATATATTTTTATATATCTATAGGAAACACTAGAATTTTGCAATTGCCGTGTCTTATCAGTTGCATTAAATCTTGCTCTTGCCTTTTCTTTTGTATTTGTTGTTCTATAAACTTAATCGCATTTATCTCCTAATTTCTCATTGTCTACTTTACCTACAAACTTAACCCTGTTTTTCAGAAATATATTAGAAATACTTTTAATTTTTGCAACAGTTATCTCCTAATTTTATTAAATCTTGGTTCTGGATATTCAGTAATCAGTACGAAAACATATAATATGATCTAATTCTTATCAACAATCTTGTATAATATATAATATTCTTGATGAGAAGATTGGAAACATACAATATTAATATATAACTTTTGAAACTTTGACAAACTTGGGCAAGGATAGTGTTACTTTGTTTGCCTAGTTAGGTCTTTAACTAGAAACATACTGCATCATAAGCTAGACTAGACTTATTAATTTCTTTCTTGTTAATTTGTTTGCTTATTGGATGAGTTATAGATCCTTGTTACTATAACTGTAGTTGTTGTCAACATAAGAGTTTTCTTTACAGTGTATGCTGAGTGTTTTTACAGTCGTTGCTGAGTGTTTTTACAGTATGTTTATGCTGTGATTTTTTTTTGAAATGGACATTTGATTTAGAAAGTTATTTCTTGTAATATCATCATAATATGCAGAGTTTCCTACCAATGGATGAAATTTACAGTGATGATCAGTTATATATTCCTCAAGTTGCAGATGATAGAAAGCCAAAATATGGGATGGAATTCTCATCAATAGATGAGACATTTTCATTCTATAACCAGTATGCACGTGAATCTGGATTTAGTGCAAGGATACATAGTAGCAAGAAAAATAAGATGTCAAATGAAGTAGTGTGGAAAACATTTCTATGCTTTAAAGAAGGACATACAGATGACCACCGAAATAAACAAGCAAAAGGTGATCACCGGATAAAGGAAAGAGCACGTGGCGAAGTTAGAACTGGCTGTAAATCAAAGATTTCATTTGTCAAGAAACAAACTGGACCCAATTGGGTTGTCACTAACTTCATGGAAGGTCACAATCATCCACTCTCGACTCCTTCAAAGGTACATTTGTTACGATCACATCGTAAAATAACAGCAGCAAAAAAAGCATTGACTCAACAGTTTTCAAACGCCAATGTGCCAACTTGCCAACAAATGCGATTATTGGAGATAGAGTATGGAGGGCCCGAGCGGATTGGTTGTTTAAAAAGAGATATCAGAAACTTTGAGAGAGATTTAAGGGATGAACAAAGGGGTATTGATGCAGAAACACTAATTGATCTATTTGCATCCGAAAAAGAGAAAAATCCAGCTTTTTTCTTTGAATATGAAACTGATTCAGATAGCAAATTTAGTAGGTGTTTTTGGGCAGATCATATATCAAGGACCGCATATAGTGTATTTGGTGATGTGGTTGTATTTGATACAACATATAACACCAATAAATATGGATTGATTTTTTCACCATTTGTAGGAGTTAATCATCATCATCAGACAATTATTTTTGGTTGTGGCTTCATAAGCGATGAGAAATTTGAGTCTTTTGTTTGGTTGCTTACCTAGTTTTTAGAAGCCATACCTAAAGGTGCACCAAATGTAATCATCACAGATCAGGATCCTGCTATGACAAAAGCTATTGCCCAAGTTTTCCCTCATACAGTGCATCGATATTTTGTTTGTGGCACATATTGAATAAATTTCCAGATAAATTGAATCCTTTGACTTTCCGTGACCACTATCAAAGCATTAAGAATGCCATTAGAAATTCTACAACGCCTGATGAATTTGAGAATTCATGGGAGCAGGTTATTAAATGTGCTAATTTAGAGGAAAATAATTGGTTGTCTTTGATGTATGAATTGCGACATAAGTGGGTGCCAGCATATTTTAGCCATATTTTTTGTGCTGGAATGTCAAGTAGTCAGAGATCTAAATGCTCACATGCATTTTTCAAGAAATATGTTTCAAATAAGAATTCATTGATGGATTTTATCACCCGTTTCAATAGGGCATTGAGACACCAAAGGCACAATGAGTTAGTTGCAGATCATATTGATATGAATGAGCATCCTAGGACTAAGACAAACTGGCCAATGGAATCTCAAATAGTGAAGTTGTATACAAAAAAGAAATGGTTGGAGTTTCAAAGTGAAATGAGTGAGAGTCATGGTTATTATGTGCAAAAAGCTTCTATGACAGTTGACTCAGTTGTAGCATCTATGGGAGTTGACTTAGTGGTGTATCATGTAATGAGTTTTCAAAGTTGTTCTTCCTCCAAACCAAAGGTTCTAACGCATGACAAACAGAGGGATCACATATCTTGTAGTTGTAGAAAATTTGAGTTTGATGACATTCCATGCAAACATATGTTAGCTTTTTTCGTATCAATCAAGTGTTTCATTTGCCAGATAAGTATATACTCAAACGATGGACACGAGATGCAAAGGTTGGAGCAATATATAGTTTGGGGGAGCAAAATTTCATTGATGATCCAGAAACGGTTTTGATGTCAAGGCATTCTAGGTTATCCTATAAAACTTCACTATTAATTGATGATGCATCTTTGACTGATGAGGGGACAAATTTCTTGGATGAACAATTGGATTGTATCTACAGCAAAATTAAAGAGATGAATATTAGTAGAATATGCGACAATGGAGGTTAAAGGAAGAAATCTATTGATGGGCCCCCTAATATTATTGATCCTTCTTTAGTAAGAACAAAGGGATGCGGGAAAAGATTGAAATAATCAAAGGAAAAGTCAACCTCAAAGTCTCGTCTATGTCGTGGATGTGGGCATCGAGGTGTGTCACATGACAAGCGCAACTGTCCAATTTTACAACAACGGTATGTGTCAGTTGATTCTCCAATTGTATGATAATTGTATTTGTACATCAATTATTTTTATTAGATAAATAAATATGACAATGGGTTGATTGTATTTGTATATCAATTGTCAGATCAACTATTGATAATCTTCATAATAGCGATGATGACACATATGAAGAAGAATTGGCATCTTTAGCGGGGACTATCAAAGTTTAATCTTAGTGCTTGATTGATTTAGATATTACAATTAATAATTATCTTTATTATTGTAGGTTCTAATAATATGCCCTATATCGGATGAAACAATGTGTAAGTATATTCTTTGATTGCTATTATCCGTATATTCATTGATTGTTATACCTGTTTAACTCTACAAAGGTATAATGGAACAACTTCTGTATAATGGAACATGGAACATGGAAGATATGGAAGAAATGGAACATGGAACAGCTTATATAAAGGTATTCATTGATTGCTATTCAGTATAATGGAACATTGAAGAAATGGAAGAAATGTCAGATGTGAAACAGCTTATGTGGATTGTATTTTCAATTTCTGTGGATTGTATTTTCAGCTTCTTGTTTGTTGATTGTATTTTCAGCTTCTGTGGATTGTATTTTCAGCTTCTTGTCTGTGGATTGTCTTTGATACCTTGACTGACTAGTTTTGATGAAGTCTGTGGATTGTATTTTTTGTCATATCACTAGCAAGTATTTTGTAAGCTTTGGATGAACTACTATTTTGGACATTTTTTTCTCAACCCTGAATGATCCTCTAATCTTGTACCATCTGGCATTATTTACCTCCACTTGTCCCCCATTTTGTGACAATTTCCATACCAACTTCTTTCAATTCAGAAATTATTTGATCCTCCCCATCTCCAAAAACAATCTTTGTAATTAATTCCCAACCGTTGTCTTCATCCATTTCCTCAACATGGTGAACAAAATCAGCTCTTATATCTGTTGGCACATCAGCAGCTCGACAGGAACAATTCAAAATGGGATTTCTGAGCAAATCTCTCCATACACTCGCGCTCCATATATCATCCAACACAAGAATCAAACTTTCTGAAAGAAAAACAAATCTGCCTTCAACTTCTGCTCTACTTTGAACACCATCATCATTTCCTCTTGAATATAGGGACTGATTCTTGATAATTGTAGATAAAATCAGATAGTTTGCCAAGGTATCTTGTAATAAAAAAGTACAGGACCACTATCATACCTACGAATAAAAAAACGAATTGTTAAGAACAAGTTGTTATGATATATCAATCTCGAATGGCTTTTATGGGAAATAAATATAAGAAGAAGATAGGCGCGAGACACGGCCAAATTTCCAGCTTCTGCAACGACAACAACTAAATATATTTCCAACTTCTGCATCGACAACAACTAAATCGAGACACGGCCAAATTTGAGGGAAGCAACAAGATAGGCGCGAGGGAAATCCAACTTCTGCAACGACAACAACTAAATCGAGACACGACCAAATTTGCGGGAAGCAACAAGAAGCTCGCGAGGGCTCGTAGATCCGGCGGTAGGGCGGGGCAGGCAATGGTGGGCAGTGATGCGCGAGGCCACCGGCGAGAGATGGCTTTGGGCTCCGGAGAGAGATGGCTTATCTCACCGGCGAGAGATGGCCTGGGGCTCCGGCGAGAGATGGCTTCGGGCTCCGGCGAGAGTCACCCGACTTTGCGTGGCTGTGGCCTTCGGCGCGGCGAAGCTCCTCGAAGGCGTAATTGTGGCCTCAGCGTTCGGCGTCCGGCGAGCGGCTCTGCGTGACTTCCAGCGAGAGAGGAGGGTGGCTTCGGCGTTCGGCGTCCGGCGAGCGGCTCTTCGGCGTTCGGCGTCCGGCGAGCGGCTCTGCGTGGCTTCCGGCGAGCGGCTCTGCGTGGCTTCCAGCAAGAGAGGAGGAAGAGCGGCGAGAGAGGAGGGCTCTGCGTGGCTTCTGCCTCCGGCGTGCGTGGCTTCGGACTCCGGCGAGAGAGGAGGAAGACTGGCGGCGAAAAGTTTTCGCCCTAGCCCCACGCGAGATGAGGGAAAAGTTTTGATTTTTTTTTAAGTAAAGCCACTAAGCGAAGTCCGAAAACAAAAAACGCCCACGCGCGGTCACGACGCGCACAGTCGCCCCTTTTTTTTTTTTGGAGCGCAGGAGATCACCTCTCTCTCTCTCTCTCTCTCTCTCTCTATATATATATATATATATAAGATTAAATTTTTATCCCGTGTGCGACTGACGACTCTCGAACCTAAGACATCCGATGTAAACAGCCAGACGCCTTACCAACGGAGCCAGCCCGTCGGGTACGGGTGAACCTGTTGGGTACGGGTGAACTTGTCGTGGACGCTCCCAAGCCTCCGGTGGCCGATCAGGCAAGTGCCTGATAGGTCTGGTGACCGATCAGGCGCCAGTCCACACGCGGTACGCAAGGATCGGTCCGCAGCTGATCAAAATTATATATATATATATATAACAAGTGTTTAACAGCCCTATAAATTTTCTTTTTTAAAAAATAACATAAACAAAGTAAACGAAATTCCAAGAATACGAGTATAATGGTGCTCAATTAACATGAAACTAAAACTTTTAAGACAGCCAAACAACGTAAATCAAAGTTTCTTGCCAACAATTAGTTGACTAGAATCACATCTAATTAATTAATTAATTCATAGCTATCAAATTTTTAGTAAAAAGTACTGGGTAATCATATATATTTCAAAATAAAGAAAATTAAATATGAACAAATTTATAAGAATTTGAGAAGTGCGTCAAAGCTTGTTTGGCATTAACTTAATAGTGTGTTTGGTTTATGATTATTATGCATAATCTTAGTTATATGATTATCAGTTAATCACATAATCGTGATTACGGACAATAAAAAATAATTTGATATTGTTTGATTCAATTTAGGTGATCAAATAAATTTTTATTTGTTTAGAGATTTTAGTATGTGACCTAGTATAACATTTTACCGAAATAGTCCTTCCCGTTTGTGATTAGGTACATTGGAAGGATTTTTGTGTGAGAAAATTAACCCAAAAAACTACTATCAGGACTTTGAGTCGACTGTGTCAAATACACACTCGACTGATACATTGAAACCCTATTGTTGTAATTTTAATAGTTGATTGATTTTATGATCATTCGACTGGTACACTTCAGATCCACCACGAAAGCAAGTCGAATACTCGACTATTTGAAATCAATCGACTAATATTAATATCAGTCGACGATGCAATTCAGATCGAACATAGTCAGATAAAAGATCCGACTATTTGAAAACAATCAAATTAATATCAGTCGAGTTGGTATCAGGATTTAATGTCGATCAACTTCCCTTTGCAATTTTTCTTAAAGCCCGATATGCTCTGTTTCCCAAAACCCTAGCCCTGACTCACATTGTGCTTACCCGTAATCTTTTCCCTAACCTCGCCAGTGTCCAACACTCTCACTGAGCTCACCCCTCTTGTCGATTTTCTTTCCTTTCCTCTCAAAGACAGTTTTTAATGGCTCTTGGGTATTTCTTTAAGAGTTTCACAAACCGAAGCCTTTCACTTGTTGGTACCGATCTTCCTCAATCTCCGTTCAGCCTAGGTTTTAGTGATCTGTTCGACCCTCTCTCCTTAGTGAGCAACACCTTCTCAGACAACTCTCAATCTATGGTTTAGATCTCATCCTTGTCTTTTCTTGAATCTCCGGCTAGGGTTTAGGTTTGTCTAGACGATAGGCTGCCTAACTAAGCACAATGCTCCTCTTTCCTGGTTAGTGTCTCCATTCGACTCATGATAATGGTGTCTAGGTAACGATTGTTTAAATAGTACATTCTTTTAATTTTGTTATTGGGATACTAATCAATTGTTAATGCCTCATGCATTCATTAAACTAAACAAAAGCATAGGCTTCAAGAGGGCAAGGGTAGTTCTAGAGACATCACACTTAGGGTAGATGCATCTAGGGATTAATCATCCAGTGGGAAAAAATTTCAGATCATTTTGGTACACTACATGCATGAGTAGGTTTTTCATTCCTATTGTTCAGATGTGATTGGCATAATTGAGTTTATCACTTAGAGAAGTTAGTGTATTGCGATTAGTCCATTAACACTGGCCTACTCTCTGAATTTTATGCCAATTTGCATCCGATTAGGAACAGTGGTATTTATAGGACTTGTATAGATAAACGTGACCTTGATTTTTCCCCAATGAGGGCATTTCTTTATTTTAGGCCCTCCGAGAGTTTCTTTGTTTGTTATCCTCCTATCTAGAGCCTCTTCCTGAGTCCTTTAACCAGCTCTCCATTAGCTCTATGTATGAGGCACTTTTGTTGGTATAAGAAGTACTAGATAATCGAATCTAAGTTGTGATATATATTGACAAAGAGTTCAAAGTTAAACTTTGGTGTGATCTAATGAGGTTGACTAAATGTGTAGGTAGTTTAACCAGGAAGTCCTAGTGGAAATTAGACATATAAAAAAGTCCTAGCGGATCTAGGCAAGAAAAGCCCTAGTATGTCGGCTAGATCGGATACTAGGCAGAAGACTTGATAGAGTACACCAGGTAGACATCAAGAGGAAGTTCTAGGGTTGGAGGATTAGTGTGGGATTGTTATGATCGATAGAGGGGGCGAATATCGATTACATATTTTTGGAAATGAATCGAGAGTAAGCACAACGGAAATAAAGAAACTCACAAGTTAAAACACTACTAATACAGTTTGTTTTTACTTGGTTCATAGTCTGTGATGGTTCCTACTCCAAGGCTCACGGTCTTTGACCGTTTTCGTTGGAAAATACTATAATTCATAAAATGAGGTACAAGTATAATGAATTAACTACAGAAATAAAATAGAAATTATACCAACGACACTTTAAAAGAAGAAACAAACTTTTCGTTGTAGAAGCGACGTAGTGTCGATCTTCGAACTTCTTGGCGCAGAAAGAACTTGAGCACAGAATCTTTACCACAGAGTTTTCAAGTGCTTGAATTGATGTTGGAAGCAAGGTGGTGAAGCCCCTTATATACTGCTACTCGGGCACCCCAGAGGCTATCACTACAAAAATATCAATGAATAGCGACGGACTATTTTTATTGTCCATTGCTATTAGCGACGAATAGATAGTATCTGTCGCTAGGTTTGCGCCTCAAGTCAAACACCTAACTATAGCGACGGACTTGGTCAAATCCGTCACAATAGCGACGGATAATTTAAATTATCAGTCGCTATTGCGACGGAAGTTACTTGTCCGTCGCTAATTAGCGACAGACAAGTTACATCCGTCGCAATATTAGGTTAAAAATGCGACTCGACCCCCCCCCCCCCCCCCCCCCCCCCCGTGGTCACGCGATCCAGTCAAACCCCTAGCTCTCCCCGTCTCTGACGCTTCTCCTCCGGCGAACCCTCCTCCGATCCTAGGTACGCGCGCTAAGTTACATTTGTCGGGTTTTCTTCGTTGTTTTGTGCTTCCGCGCCGGCGTGGTGTTCTTCGTGCAGGCAGTGATCGCGGCTTGGCACGACCCCGCGCGGCTTGTCACGGCTTGGCACGACCGCGCGCGGCCTCCCGTGGCTTGATGCAGCAGCAGATGCCGCCGGCCTCAGCTTCCGACGACCACAGCAGATGCCGCCGACCTCATCTTCCGGCGGCCCCATTTGATTAATTAATATAATTAATCAGTTTAATTAGATTAAATTAATTTATTTGATTATTTAAATGTTTAATTAATTAATTAATCAAATTAAGTGTTTAATTAATTAATTAATCAGATTTAGTGTTTAATTATTTGTTTGATTAATTAGATTAATTTGTTAGTATAACATCAATATCAAATTTGATGATGGATCATAATATGTGTGGTTTGATTAATTTGAATAATTTTGTTTGATTATTAGGCTAATATATCTTATTTGATTAATTAGAATAAATTTGGTTAATTAGATTAAATTGTTTTTGATAATTCAGATATAATGTATCCGAACAAGGCGTGGATGTATAATAGGTTAAATAATGGATTTATCCGTGATGAATTTTTTGCTGGAGTGGAAGAATTTGTGAACTTTGCAAAGTGTCATCTTGAATGTTTGAATGTCACGGAGTTGAAGTATCCATGTAATCAACGTAAATGTTGAAATACAGCTTTCCGTAATGAAGATACAGTAAAAACTCATATCTGTAGGTATGAGTTTGTTCCAGATTATTACAACTGGTATTGTCATGGAGAGTCGTATGTATTTGAATTTGGTGGACCTTCTGTTGCTTCATCATCGAACTCAATTGGACCAGAGACATCATATGATCCTGCTGATGCAATGCAATCAATGGTTTACGATGCAATGAATGCTTTTGATCAATCAAATATAGAACAAGTACCTACTTATAAAGTTCAGAAAATGTATGACATGTTAAAGGCTAGTAAAAGAGAATTATGGGAAGGTATTCCTTCTGGTCATTCTCAATTATTTGCTACTGTAAGATTATTGAATATGAAGGCAGAGATGATAGACAACTATCATTGCTGCACCTCGAAATTTGTTGAAGCCTTTTGGATTAATTCAAAGGGATTGTCTCGGTCTGAGGGACGAATGTTTCGATTTATCGGACCCGACAAGCCTCCAATGAAGAAGGAATGGATATATGGACCCACAAATGCATAGCTTCCCTTCGTTGCACCACTGGTATAATCAGTCAACCACACTTCCTTCGATTAGACTTGAAGGGGGACTTGTGATGGAGTTGAGCATCCCAAGGTTGACACGTGGAACGAGGAAGCTATGTGTCTGGCTCCATCGAGTCCGCACGCCTATCTCAGACTCCCGAGACCACCTCAGGAGGGAAGATCCCCGAGACCAACTTGGGTTGGTATACGCCCGAGACCTCCCCGGGAAGACGGGCTCCCAAGGCCCTTCCGGGGGAGGAGACTCCAGAGACCACCTTGGGAAGGTAGATCCCCGAGACCACCTCGGGAAGGTAGATCTCCGAGACCTCCTCGGGATGGTATACGCCTGAGACCTCCCCGGGAAGACGGGCTCCCAAGGCCTTTTCGGGGAAGGAGATTCCCGGAGACCCTCTCGGGAGAGTGGAGCCCGAAAAGTCATACACCCGATAACCCGATTCCAATAACCGTTCCCCTCTCTTGTTCAGGAAAGTTGACGGATAATTATTATCCTTTATATGCGACAATTAAAACCTTAATATTCACTGGAGTCGTTACCTAAGAGTTATCAGATAACCGACAAGTAGGGAACGTGGAGGAGAACGTGGAGATACGTGCGACCAAGCCCTCAGGTATATAAGGTACTTCTATCCATAGGTAAAGGGGTTACACTCTCTGAACTCACACCTTTCTCCTTCTTGATTTTCCTCCTGCAAGCAACTTAAGTTCTGACTTGAGCATCGGAGTGAGCTCCACCGAAAAATCTCTAGCGTGTTCCCATTAACGCTCGTGTTGATCTTGCAGGGTGTGATCTACGTCCTTTCATCATCCTCTTGATGGGTTGGAGTCTGGTGACTCGTCGTCCGCGTTGATACCTTCCAGAACAGTCGAGATCACCTTGATTGCAGGTAAAATCAAGACAAAGGGGTTGAAACACAAGCCCCGAATAGAGCCTGAATCTAAAGATGAATCAGACAAGGAAGATGACGACGAGATCTCCGCCGAACTAGTTAAACTAGTTCAGAAAATGCTTAAGAAAAAAAAATCCAATCAAATAGTGGACAACCTAATTTCAATAGAATCACAAAGCCCAAGTCAGAAGTGACTTGCTACGGGTGTAATAAAAAAGGACACTACAAGCCAGAGTGTTTGAACATTAAGTAAACCAAAATGCAAAGAAGAAGGAAGGCTTTGAAAGCAACATGGTCCAGGTCATCGGAAGACTCGGTCGAGGACGAACAAGCTCAAGCAAGAATTTTTGGCACTACCAACATGAGAACAAGTGGGCCAAGACTGAGTCTAAGCCCGAGTATGAATCCAAATTCAAAGTTGAATCCGAGACCAACCACGGATTTGTATCCATTTTAGATGAACCAAACAATGAGCTACATACTCCTCTAATCGAAAAATTACATGATATGATTCATTATTTGATGTAAAAGTTATTGAAATCCAATGTCCGAGTCAAGTCACTCCAAAAGAAGGTAAAAGTCCATAAAGAGGAGACTAACCCATGTTCTTCGACTAAACAAGTTCAAAATGAAACTTCAACTCAAGTCCGACAACATGAAGAAAATTCTTCTTTGAAAGTTCAAATCAAAGAACATAAAGAATCATTAGAACAGTTCACTTCGGGCTCCAAATATCTTGATATGATACTTGGAAAATAAAAAGTTGTATACAATCTATCTGGGCTAGGATACAAACCTAAGACCGGATTTAAATTGCATATGACTATTATAAATCGAGTTGCTAGAAATCAAGTCCTAGCATGGGTCTAAAAATCAATCTTGATTAATCAAGTTAGAGAACTAGTACTTTTGAATCCCTAAGGATCAAATTCATTACCTATATAGACTTTATCGAAGTTAAGATCCAAGGGGAGCAAATAGAAAAACTCTCTTCTTTGTTGGATAAATTTGTATGCATGTTTGATTTATAGCTTTCTTTGCATGCTTAATTTTTTGCTTAATTTAGAATAATTAGATAAGGACTTAGGCTTGATTGATACTTGCCCAACCTAGTATCAAGGTGGGGTGAGATGATAGCACGTCAGGAAAATTTGGTCTAGGGAGTCAAGTGGGGTAAGACGTATCATATTTAGTTTACTTAGCTAAATGAAACTAACTGAAGCTACCTCTCCACATCCTAGATTAGTTAGACCAAGGATTTTCAATTGATTAACTGTGTTCAATTTCACAAATCAATTTTGTTTAGAAGTGGTCGTTACTCCAATACCCAAGAAAGTCCTTGAGCCAAATCTTAGAAGTTGAAACCTAAAATGTGTACTTATTTAATTAAGGATTAAACTTGAATCTAACACAAGATCAATCAATCCTTAGAATCCAAACTATATTAATCAAGATAGAATTAGTAATCATCTAATAGAATATATAAGGTTCTTGTTTGAAAACTTAAAAATTGGTCAGATGGATCTAAGGCACAATCAAGTCAACTTAAAGCTAATACAAAACTAATCAAATTTCAATCCAATCTAATTAATTCAAAATCAATTTAATTAATCTAAACCAATTAGTTAATCAACTTAATCAAATTTCATTCCAATCTAATTAATTCAAAACCAATTTAATTAATCTAAATCACTTGGTTAATCAACTTAATCAAATTAATTATTAATTTCATCTTAATCTAAAACTTAATTATTCCAAATTCAAATTAATCATAATCTTAACCTAAATTTAATAATTAAAAATTAATCCTAATTAAATATTTTAAACCTCAATTAAAAATCTTAACTCAGTAAATCTTAATTAATCTCAACTTAATTTCAGTTAACTTAAACATGATTACTTAATGATTAATGTTCAATCAAACTAAAATTTGACCGTAATTAATTTGACTTAATAACTTAACCCAATTTTAACTTAATTTTAATTTAATCTCAATTTAACTAAATTCTAATTTAAACTTAATCAATTTATCTTGATTTAAACTAAATGTTAAATCAACCTCAATTTTAAACTTAAACTTAATTAATGACTTGACTTAATTAAAGATTTTGATCAATCAAATTTTAATTATAATAAAACCTTAATATAAACATAATAAATTCACAATTGAATTAAAATCCTACTCGACCTAACTTGACTTTAAATTTTAAAACCTACTTAAAAGTTTAAAAACTTAAACCTTATTAATTCAAGCTTTCAAATCTAAATTCATATATCTAAATTATTTCTTTATTCACATGTAAAAAGTGATCAGCCAAGTAATCTGTTAATCCTTCCCTATCAAGGCTTAAATCAAAATGGGATACATGTTTGGACTTGTCAAACTGCCTAAAGTCTTAATTGCTAAGTTTCAGTTATTGCACGATGTTTTTAAACATTGTGTAAATCTTGATATGACTTTTGAATATGTTTTTAAGTGCAAAAGTTTTCTAAAAAATGACTTAAAATTATTTCTTTAGAAATTTTTTAGTGCTTAAAAATATTGTTTTCAAAAAACGATCTGTGACTGATTTTTTTTTTAAAAAAATCTCTTTAACTTAAAAAATAATTTTAAAATCTTTTACTCAAACATATTTCTCTTGACTTGAAAATTCCGTTTTCAAAATTTCTTCTTTAAAATATCATTTTAGAACTTAGAAAAACCTTGCATCAAAACTTTTTTTTCTTTGAAAAGCTATTTTCAAGTTTCAAAATATTATTAGAAATTCCTTAGAAAATTGGACACATAGCATTTGCTGAATATTTATGAGTACTTGGAAAATTCTTTTTGGAAATTCTTCTCTATCTTTGAAAACCTATCATCCAAAGTTTTCTATTCTTAAAATTTAATGTTAACATCTTTTGGAGAATTAAAGTTTTTCAAAATTCCTTTTGAAATATTCTACCTTTGAAAAATTTTCAAACGGGGGGGGGGGATAAAAATTAAGTATTTTAGTAAAAGTTAAGCGGCAATTTACCAAAGGACGTACCTAAGAATTGGTATTTACCAAAAGGCGTACCATGGTTTCAATGTTACCAAAGGGCGCACATATTTTAGTAAACTTCCTCTTATACCCCTACCGTCAAGTACTGCATGCATTTCTCATTCTCATTCTCATTCTCATTCTCTTTCTCTTTCTCTTTGTCAGTAACGAATTTCGAGACGGACCATAAAGAGATGTTACTTTATATTTTGATTTTTATATTATGGAACCTTTCTCAAAACAAAAAAATATTGAAATTAATTAAAATATTTTTATTAAATTAAAACTAAAAGAATATTTCAGCCACCCACGTTGGGCCTGAAATGGTTCCATTTCAGGCCCAACGTGGGGCTGAAATGTTTCCATTTCAGGCCCAACGTGCCCAATATTAAGGGGTTTTTCTGGATTCTTTGTTATTACATTTTAACACCTCGGAGAAGTCCAAATAAACAATGGATAGCAAATTTGAACTCCTTGTAACCTCAGAAATCCACAGGAACTGAAAATTTTACAATCGGAGCTCTCTAGATCAATCAGTGACCTTTTAGGGTCATTGAGCCTGAAATGGAACCATTTCAGGCCCACATTGGGCCTGAAATGGAAACATTTCAGGCCCAACGTGGGCCTGAAATGGTTCCATTTCAGGCCTAATAATCCTAAAAGGGCTAATGTGTCAAAACCCACTGATTGACCTAGAGAGCTCCGATTGTAAAAATTTCAGTTCCTGTGGATTTCTGAGGTTACAAGAAGTTCAAATTTGCTATCCATTGTTTATTTGGACTTCTCCGAGGTGTTAAAATGTAATAATGAAGAACCGAGAAAACACCTTTAATATTGGGCATGTTGGGCCTAAAATGGACACGTTGGGCCTGAAATGGAAACATTCCAGGCCCACGTTGGGCCTGAAATGGTTCCATTTCAGGCCTAATGATCTTAAAAGGGTTAATGTGTCAAAACCCACTAATTGACCTAAAGAGCTCCGATTGTAAAAATTTCAGTTCCTGTGGATTTTTGAGGTTACAAGGAGTTCAAATTTGCTATCCATTGTTTATTTGGACTTCTCCGAGGTGTTAAAATGTAATAATCAAGAATCGAGAAAACACCTTTAATATTGGGCACGTTGGGCCTGAAATGGGCACGCTGGGCCTGAAATGGAAACATTTCAGGCCCACGTCGGGCCTGAAATGGAACCATTTCAGGCCCACGTTGGGCCTGAAATGGTTTAGGAACTAATGACCTTAAAAGGCCTAATGTGTCAAAACCCACTGATTGACCTAGAGAGCTCCGATTGTAAAAATTTCAGTTCCTGTGGATTTCTGAGGTTACTAGGAGTTCAAATTTGTTATCCATTATTTATTTGGACTTCTCCGAGGTGTTAAAATGTAATAATGAAGAATCGAGAAGCAATCACACATTAGACCTTTTAGGGTCATTGGGCCTGAAATGGTTGGACACCTATTGCATTGGTGATATCTAATATATAGATGTTTGGACACCTAAAACATCATCTCCTACCTCTAACCTCTCTATTCATATGGAATTTTCAGAAATACAGATATGAGAGGTCTATTAGTGGGTTTTGGTCAAAACTCACTGATATTTATAAACTACTCCTATTTGATTGGTGATGTTAAATCCGACAATTTTGACGCGATCTAGAAAATTTTTCGGAAATTTTACCGGAAAAGACTTATGGTTTTCTAGACCTAAACTGAAATTAGAGGATTAAATTTCTTTAAAACTTAAGTTTGGAGGGCTTAAGTGTGATTAAACTCAGACCTAAGGGTGCAGATCTAAATAGGTAAAGAAAGAGGGCTAAATTGCAACTGTTGCCTCACTTATAATCCCCCTTTCCTTTTCTCTTCATTCACATTCATTCCTTGCGCGTGCCCTAGCAAACTATTGCGCCGACCCTTTCTTCTTGCTCGACGACGCCGACGTCGCTTCCCTCAGCGAGCGGCCGACGACAAGCTCTCTACTCCACGCAAGGTCGACGATGCCATCCCTATGCATCTAATCTGCCCCGTCTACTCATCGGATCGAGGGCATACAGTTGGAGTCGGGAGGAGGGACCGCGGGGTGAACCACAGATTCTGTTGCCTTCCTACGAGAAACTCCCAGTGAGGGGTTGTTGCCGGAGTTAGCCAACGAAGCTACGACCTCCGGCCACCATGGAGGTAAGCCCGAGTCCGTCAAGTCTTGACTCGTCTCCGGGGATTGATCTCGATATGGTGTTTTGATTTCATTGTTGCTTTGATTAGGGATCGCTATTGTTGATGCAGTCTGACCCGATTGTTGTTTTGGTGTTTGACAATGATTTAAGTTTGGTTGAGCGAATTTGGGTTAAAGTCCTGGTCGGGGACTAGACATGAAACCCTGGTGAGTGAAGCCAGGTCCTAGCTTGTGAAGCTAGGTTGAAATCCCGGTGAGTGAAGCCGGGTCCTGGTGAGTGAAGCCAGGTGTTGGAAATCCCTGTGAGTGAAGCCGGGTCCTGGTGAGTGAAGCTAGGTGTTGAAAAGTCCTAATTCGGAAGGGTTGGGTGAAAAGTCGTAGCTTGGAGGGCTAGGTGAAAAGTCCTAACTTGGAGGGTTAGGTGCAAATTCCCATCCTGGAGGATTAGGTGAAAAAGTCTTGGCTTGGAGGGTCAGGTGCCTAGCTTGGAGGGCTAGGTTGGATGAAGTTCTAACTCGGAAGGGTTGGGTGAAAAGTCCTAGCTTGGAGGGCTAGGTGAAAAGTCCTAACTTGGAGGGTTAGGTGCAAATTCCCAACTTGGAGGGTTAGATGGAAAATCCTTAGCTTGGAGGGCTAAGGTGGATGGAAACTTAGCTTGGAGGGCTGAGTTTGAGTCCCTGGATCGGTCTGGTGATCGATCAGGGATTTTGGCACGCTGCTCCTTCGTGGATCGGTCGGGTGACCGATCCAGCGATGACTGATCGGTCAGGCGACCGATCAGGGAGCACACAGTCAGGTTGGGAACCTACTGTGCTGCTCTTGATCGATCTGGTGACCGATCAGGGAGTATGCGTTTCACCCATTGACTGGCTCCTGATCGGTCTGGTGACCGATCAGGGAGCAAGCAGTGAGGTTGAGTTCACTTGCTGAACAGCTCCTGATCGGTCTGATGACCGATCAGGATCACTGTGCAGATCGTTCTGGTGAACGATCCAGCTTCGCGGGCTCCTCACTAAGATCGATCAGGACGGTTCCTGATCGATCAGGTGATGACCTGATCGGACTGCTGACCGATCAGGTGACACCTTGATCGGTCAGATGACCGATCAGGAGGCTTAGCCTGCAAAACTCAGAAATCGCCCAATATAAGGGTGAATCGGTCAAGTGAACGATCCACGACCTTGGATTGGTCTGGTGATCGGTCCAGGAGAATCTCAAAGAAATCGCGATTTCTGATTAAGCGTTGGGGATCGATCAGGACGGAGCCTGATCGGTCTGGAACCAGCCTGATCGGTCTAGTGACCGATTAGGAGGCTCTCTGATCGGTCCGGTGACCGATCACTTTAATTCAAATACGCTGTCAAAAGCTCTGATCGCGTCTGTTTTCACTGCCGATTCTCTACTACTTGCTGATTTCATTTGATATGCATTGCTAAGCTTCTATTGGAGTGTGCAGGCTTTACAGGGATGATTCAAACATTGGAGGAGAGTCAATGGGAGGCTTTCCATCTAGCAGGTTTGTTTGTTTCCTTGCTTCAGGTCTCAACGGCTTCTGGAGAGCAGCTGGCAACTGACGGAGGCTCAGCTGGAGAGGGTCTTCAGTGGACTGAGTGCTCAGGGAGTCAGGGGGTCAGGCTGTGGCTTTAGTGGATGCTGATGGAGAGTCTAATGAGGGGAGTAGAGGCTTAAGACAAAGAAGAGGCAGAGGAGCAACAACAACAAAGATAGACAGAAAACTTGAGGAGTTTGGCTGGGCTAGGTTGTGTGCTCTCTGTGTTTTGTGCTTAAGCGTTCTACTACATCCTTGTGAGCCTTCCTTCTTGTGTGTCTCGTGTGCTTATCCTGTATTCATCTACTGAGGCGATTGTGGAGAGGTTTCTCCACCGAGAAGGAGGCGCTTGATATCCGGTGTTCACCGGGGCTTGATCTGCCGACGATCAAGGGATCGCCCACCTCACGGGCACGCCAAGGAGTAGGGGCAAGTTATCCCCGAACCTTGTACATCTCCGTCTTAGCGTTTGTTTGGTTTGAGTTTCTTTCTCTACTTAGTTTCTTTGTTCTGCATTTGCTTCCACTGCCTAACTCTGAAGTGCAGAATAGTTTTGAAAAGCTCAAGAAATTGTGATTGTCTATATTCACCCCCCCTCTATAGCCATCTCGTTCCCAACAAGTGGTATCAGAGCAAGGGGCTCTATACACGGCTTAACATCCGAGAGCTTATCGACAAGATGGCTGGAAGAGAAGGAATGAGCACAAACCGACCTCCATTCCTTGACGGCACAGATTTTCCATATTGGAGGTCAAGGATGGAGTTCTATCTCAAAACCAACATGAGCTTGTGGTTCTCTGTCAAGGAGGGGTTTTCCCTTCCAAAGGATAATGAAGGAAAGGAGCTTGAGTTTTCCAAGTGGTCAGCTGAGCAAATCCGGAAGGGTAAGCCAATGCCAAAGCTATTGTCACCTTGCAATGTGGGATGACGAAGGAGGAGTTGATCAAGGTGGGTCCTTTTACAAGTGCTAAGGATCTTTGGAACAAAATCATTGAGCTCCACGAAGGAACTCATGACACCCGAATAGCTAAGAAGGACCTCCTTCACAGTCAACTCCAAAATTTGTCCATGGAAGAAAATGAAAAGGTAAGTGAACTCCATGAAAGATTCAAAGAGATCCTCAATGGCCTCCACTCCATCAATGAGAAGGTAGAAAACCGGGATCTAGTAAGGTTATTTCTAAAAGCTTTTCCAAGGAATACATTGTGGTCATCCATGGTGGATGCCTACAAGGTTTCCAAGGATCTTTCTTTAGTTAAGTTAGAAGATCTATTTTGTGAAATGGAACTACATGAGATCTCTAACCAAAGTCCAAAGGAGAAAGGGTTGGCTTTTGTAGCATGTGACAGGAAGAAGAAGAAGGAGAAGGAGGAGGAAAAGACTCACTGTCATGTGACTCTAGTGGCCTTAGAAGATTCAAATGGAGAGGAAAGTGGAGACGAATCAAGCTCCTCAACCGCACCTTCATCATCTTCGGATGATGAAGATGTAGGACCGGTGCCGTCGATAGAGGGGGGGGGTGAATATCGATCGTGGAAATTATTCGCGGAAACCTCGTGAAAAACTCGTCCGTTCTAGACTTAGAAAATTAGTAGCGCAGCGGAAATGTAAAAACAGAAAAATAAATGCAGAACAGAAGGACACGCGGGATTTATTTACTTGGTTCCCGACCCCCCTGGGTCAGTACGTCCAAGGCCTATGTACTCGGCGTGAGTCCACTATTGGTCTCCTTTCCGGAATTTCCGGAGGCGGAGAAAACCCGTCTTACAGTTTGCAATTACAAAAAGATATTGAAAATTAAAGTGCGGAATAATTAAAAGCAAACCGAACACAAATATGAAACTTGGCCAATCTGGACCTCCGAAGTGCCGCGCACTTCCTCCTGGAGCCTCCCGGTCGTAGAGCCATGTTTCTAGCGCGTTGTCGTCGGTCGGAATGATCAGAATCACTCTTGGAAGTTGTGTCTGAAGCTGAGGGGTCGAAGCCCCTTATATAGGCCTCCTGGGGCGCCCTCGACGCTGGGGGCGCCTCGGAAGACTCGGTCAAACTTTATCCCTGCGCCTACTTCGCCGGAGCTGATAACAGCTTTGACCAGGGTACCCTGGTCAGCCGGGGCGCCCTCATGATGGCTTATCTGTGTTTTGGGTTAGAAACTGCAAATACAGCTTTGAACCAAAGCGCCCCGGACGCTCAGGGCGCCCTGCTTGACACCTGTTCTGCCTGCTTCATCTAATTACTACTTTCTTCTTTGGCTCAGGGCGCCCTGGCTGTTCAGGGCGCCCTGGTTGGTGAGGGCGCCCTCCCTGATGGGGGCGCCCTGCTTCAGGGCATCCAGCCCTTGTTCCGCTTGCTTTGTCTTCCAATTTTGGTACCTGCAAGATACACAAACACAAAGCATATACATACAACATTAAGCTTAAGGATTTGGTTCGGACTTCGGATTTGCACGAAACCCTAGGTCGAACCGGCACGAGTTCCTATCCCCGAGAACTCGCCCTTCACCTACTCCTTTCAGGAGACGGTTGCCACCCAGCCCTTCGGGTGGACTTTTACTTAGCTTCCGATTACTCCGGATCTCGAGACGCCCAAACCCTGACCCGTCTCTACTCCTATCCTTAGTCATCGCTCAGCTAAGTTGCTTAGTCCCTCGGACCAAGTCTTCATTTCCTAGCAGTCCTTCGCCAGGTGCCTAGCAACCTTTCGCTAGGTCTTTGTTACCAAGCGGTCCTTCGCCTGGTGCCTAGCAATCCTTCGCTAGGTCTTCTATGCTTAGCAGCCCTTCGCTAGGTGCCTAGCACCCCTTCGCTAGGTCTTCTATGCCTAGTAGTCCTTCACTAGGTGCCTAGCAGCCCTTCGCTAGGTCTTAAGGTTACGATACCTAGCAGCCCTTCGCTAGGTGCCTAGCAGCCCTTCGCTAGGTCTTTAGGGTTCCAATGCCTAGATTAACTAGGACTTTTCTTCTGCTAAGGTTACTTCACTTTTGCTCCCCTTTGTCTATTCATTGTATCACTGACTTAAGTGTATTGTCAAACATTAAAACACTTTAAGAGGAACATCATTGATGCAACTTGCACCAACAGAAGAGGTAATCTCTCCCGAGCTAGACAAATGCTATAGAGCTATCGCATGTTTAACCAAAATGCTTAAGAAATCTAAGGCCAAAGTCAAAGCATTAAGGTTGGAGGTAGAAAAATTGAAATCCTCTAAGGTTGAGGACGTAAATGATTTGCATGACAAATTCCTTGAGGATGAAAATAAGGATTTGAAGAGCAAAGTTGAAAATCTCAAGATTGTTCTTGAAAAATTTTCAACAAGCTCCAAAACCCTAGACATGATCTTAAACTCCCAAAGGGCGGTTTACAACAAGGCCGGTATAGGTTACCGACCTAAAGAACCAACCTTTGTGTCACTAATGTCTAGAACTCAATTTAGATCATCAAATGATTCTAGGGTTCAAAAGGTCAAAAAGAAAGTGACTAAGGCATGGGTGCCAAAGTCCTTCATTAAAGATTCATTAGGTCCCAAAATTTGGGTACCTAAAACCTCCATATTTAGAATTGTATAGCTTTGATTGAGGGGGAGCATCTATCAACATAGGTTGTTGATAAGTGGTGCTCCAAACCCAAGGCTAAGGTTACACTAGTTTCAAAATAAGTCAACAAGCCTTGGAAATTATTTTTATATATTGCATGAAGAGTTTAGATTCACACGTAACTTGCTCTTGGCATGAATTGCTTAAAAGAATTGGTTTTATTTACAATTTGTGTTTTCATGCAAGTTATGGTTTATGAAATGTCTTATCTCAAGCCCAAGTATGCCATGAGTATCTTGTATGTGTTATAACACATGAATGCATGTTTAAGAACAAGATGAACATATAGTTTGGGCTGATCATTAGAAAAATCTCACAAGGCATCACCATGAGTTTTAAAATTTACTATTTAACCTTCTATGACCTAGTGATTCCCTTGTATCAAACTAAGGTTTCTTGATATGATCATGCTTTGATACAAACATGTTTTGATACTCAATTTCATGCTTAGAGAACACCATCATGTTTTGACTCAAATAGTGTTGTAGAATATGGATGCATGCTAGAGAACAAGTATGAACACATTGAAAATCTCACAATACATCATTAGACAAAGAATATGAGTTTAAGGCCTAGGCTTAGGCTTGTCTTATTATTTTAGAGATGAATCTACATGAGTATGCCATGACTTTGATGTTTGGATGATTAACATTAACCTATGACATGCCCATTTTGATTAAGAACAATATGAACACATAGCTTGAATTGATCATAAGTTGATACAAGCATGTTTTGGAAACTTGATGATAATATGATACAAGCATGCTTTGGGAATTTGATCATTATTTAATCATAATGTGACATAAGCATGTTTTAGGATTTTAATCATCCATTGAAATTGACACAAACCTAATTTTGGTTAAGAACAGCATGATCACATAGTTTTTGATGTTTTAAGTTCCATAACTTGCTTGTTTTTCCACTTGAATGATATTCAAGTTCATGTTTTAGCAAAAACTGATCATGCCTTGATAAATCTTGATTTAGTTAAGGGACATAAACCATGTTGTTTATTTGTAATAAGGGAAACCCTTCTCTAGAATCAAACAAATTAAAACCAATTGAGTTAGGGTTTGGGAACGGCTAAGAACTGAAACAAACTTGATTTCAGAGTTTCTGAAATCGATTTCTGAAATCTGGAACTCAGAAAACATCCTGTGCCGAACCTGATCGGTCCACCGACCGATCAGCGATCCCTCTGATCGGTCCGGTGACCGATCAGACCAACTCTGATCAAGGAACTCCCAGATCGTTCCAAATTGATCCAAAACCTCCTCAAGCCAATCTCTTCTCATCAAATTGTATCAATGTAATGATCATACAACACACAAATCTGATACAAACCGATTACAATTGAAACATATTTGATCATCCATTAGTACAAACCTGGTACTAAGGGAGCAAAAATTTGTTCAAGTGATACAAACCTGTACTAAATTATGATTTGATACAAACCTATATTGGAATGTTCAAATTCATAAGAAAGGGTTTGTTTGAGTCTTGACTCTTGTTCTTAATGTCGTGTTTCGGAAATTTTTCTGAAATAACGAATATTAATAGAGTCATCTCCCCTGTTCTGGAATGCAAATTGTTAATGTAGTCTGATCAGGAACGTATCAGAGTTTCCGAAATTTTTCTGAAAACTGATCGCTCACCAGACTAATCAGAAATTTTTCTGTATCACGTAATCAACGAACCTGATCGGTCACGGAGACCAATCAGGACTATGTTTCAGATACAGATGCATTCCTTACTCGTCCTATGAAGCATATACGTATTTGACCATGATATACTTCTTTATATGTCTTCACATGGAAGTCCAAGTGTTAATGCAGTCCGATCTTGAACGAATTAGAATTACAGAAATTTTTCTAAAAATTATTCGTTCATAGATAAATCAAAAATTTTTCTGTATCGATCATCAGTCTGATGGAACTGCGATAATTATTGCCATATGATGCATATACATTGTTGCCATGATACATTTATGGTATATGTCTCTCATATGCAATTCCAAAATCATCCTTTGACTTACTTGTCATATGAAACATATACATGTTTGACCATAATATTATTTTGTATATGTTTCCATGTGCAATTCAAAACTTAACTTGATTATTTTGGGTTTGGGGAGAGACTCGTGTTTGAGGGGGAGGTATGTTCAAACTTAATAACCATACCCTTTTCGATGTTTGACAAAGGGGGAGAAAATGACTGATTAAGTTTATGGTTATTATAGGGGAGGATCATGATTCCCTTATGAACGAACTTCAATTGATTGATACCTAAACTTAAATCGGGTTATCAAACAACAAAAAGCGGGAGATTGTTGATGCAGTCTGGCCCGGTTGTTGTTTTGGTGTTTGACAATGATTTAAGTTTGGTTGAGCGAATTTGGGTTAAAGTCCTGGTCGGGGACTGGGCATGAAACCCTGGTGAGTGAAGCCAGGTCCTAGCTTGTGAAGCTAGGTTGAAATCCCGATGAGTGAAGCCGGGTCCTGGTGAGTGAAGCCAGGTGTTGGAAATCCCGGTGAGTGAAGCCGGGTCCTGGTGAGTGAAGCCAGGTGTTGAAAAGTCCTAATTCGGAAGGGTTGGGTGAAAAGTCCTAGCTTGGAGGGCTAGGTGAAAAGTCCTAACTTGGAGGGTTAGGTGCAAATTCTCATCCTGGAGGATTAGGTGAAAAAGTCCTGGCTTGGAGGGTCAGGTGCCTAGCTTGGAGGGCTAGGTTGGATGAAGTTCTAACTCGGAAGGATTGGGTGAAAAGTCCTAGCTTGGAGGGCTAGGTGAAAAGTCCTAACTTGGAGGGTTAGGTGCAAATTCCCAACTTGGAGGGTTAGATGGAAAATCCTTAGTTTGGAGGGCTAAGGTGGATGGAAACTTAGCTTGGAGGGCTGAGTTTGAGTCCCTGGATCGGTCTGGTGATCGATCAGGGATTTTGGCACGCTGCTCCTTCGTGGATCGGTCGGGTGACCGATCCAGCGATGACTGATCGGTCAGGCGACCGATCAGGGAGCACACAGTCAGGTTGGGAACCTACTGTGCTGCTCTTGATCGATCTGGTGACCGATCAGGGAGTATGCGTTTCACCCATTGACTGGCTCCTGATCGGTCTGGTGACCGATCAGGGAGCAAGCAGTGAGGTTGAGTTCACTTGCTGAACAGCTCCTGATCGGTCTGATGACCGATCAGGATCACTGTGCAGATCGTTCTGGTGAACGATCTAGCTTCGCGGGCTCCTCACTAAGATCGATCAGGACGGTTCCTGATCGATCAGGTGATGACCTGATCGGACTGCTGACCGATCAGGTGACACCTTGATCGGTCAGATGACCGATCAGGAGGCTTAGCCTGCAAAACTCAGAAATCGCCTAATATAAGGGTGGATCGGTCAGGTGAACGATCCAAGACCTTGGATCGGTCTGGTGATCGGTCCAGGAGAATCTCAAAGAAATCGCGATTTCTGATTGAGCGTTGGGGATCGATCAGGACGGAGCCTGATCGGTCTGGAACCAGCCTGATCGGTCTGGTGACCGATCAGGAGGCTCTCTGATCGGTCCGGTGACCGATCACTTTAATTCAAATACGCTGTCAAAAGCTCTGATCGCGTCTGTTTTCACTGCCGATTCTCTGCTACTTGCTGATTTCATTTGATATGCATTGCTAAGCTTCTATTGGAGTGTGCAGGCTTTACAGGGATGATTCAAACATTGGAGGAGAGTCAATGGGAGGCTTTCCATCTAGCAGGTTTGTTTGTTTCCTTGCTTTAGGTCTCAACGACTTCTGGAGAGCAGCTGGCAACTGACGGAGGCTCAGCTGGAGAGGGTCTTCAGTGGACTGAGTGCTCAGGGAGTCAGGGGGTCAGGCTGTGGCTTCAGTGGATGCTGACTGAGAGTCTGATGAGGGGAGTAGAGGCTTAAGACAAAGAAGAGGCAGAGGAGCAACAACAACGAAGATAGACAGAAAACTTGAGGAGTTTGGCTGGGCTAGGTTGTGTGCTCTCTGTGTTTTGTGCTTAAGCGTTCTACTACATCCTTGTGAGCCTTCCTTCTTGTGTGTCTCGTGTGCTTATCCTGTATTCATTTACTGAGGCGATTGTGGAGAGGTTTCTCCATCGAGAAGGAGGCGCTTGATATCCGGTGTTCACCGGGGTTTGATCTGCCGACGATCAAGGGATCGCCCACCTCACGGGCACGCCAAGGAGTAGGGCAAGTTATCCCCGAACCTTGTACATCTCCGTCTTAGCGTTTGTTTGGTTTGAGTTTCTTTCTCTGCTTAGTTTCTTTGTTCTGCATTTGCTTCCGCTGCCTAACTCTGAAGTGCAGAATAGTTTTGAAAAGCTCAAGAAATTGTGATTGTCTATATTCACCCCCCCTCTATTGCCATCTTGTTCCCAACAGCTATGACCCTCTCCAGCTGAGATTGGGATTTCAACCCCCTTGGAACAGATCTAGGGTTCACAGGAGGAGTTGATGTTGATGTGGGTTAGTTCTGGAATTGCTGAGCGAATTGGTTGTGTTTGGATTGGCAGTGGTAGAGCTGTCAATTTGGGTTAGGCCCGTCGGGTTGGTCCGCCCCGCCAATCAATTTAAGTGGGTTGGGTTAGAATTTAAGCAACCCAAGCCCGCCGCGGGCCAACCCGCCTAGGCCCGCGACCCGCACGGGTCGGCCCGCGACGGGCTTGGGTTGGCCAGCGGGTTGAGAATCACATGTTAGTTAAGTTTTATGACAATTTTTTATCTTTCTTTGTTATTATTTTGAAATAAAAAATAATATTTTTCATCACATAAGTACTCGTTTATATCCATTTATATTTAAAAAATATATTTCTTAATATATTTGATTTATGAATTCTAAATATGTGATTTTTTTAATTTTTTAAAAATATTTTGATGGGCCCGCGGGTTGACCCGCCTAACCCACGGCCCGCCTTGGATTGGGTTGGGTTGGGGATTTTCCAACCCGCCTAGATGACGGGTCGACCCGCCCCGCCCCGCCAAATGGCCGACCCGACATGGGTCGACCCGCCCCGCCACGGGTTGGCCCGTTTGACAGCTCTAGGCAGTGGTCATGTGAGCTTCACTGCTTAGTGGAGTTGTTTTCCGCTTGCTGTGAAGAGTGGCAGTTGGAGCTGAATTAGAGGTAATGTGTTTGAATTGGTTTTGATGATCTGTATTATGGGTTTTGTTCTTGATCTGTTCAAATAGGGTTTCTGTTCTTCTAGGATATGCCTCTGCTCGAACTTGGTAGCAGTTCTTGCAATTACTGTTCTATGTTAGATTTGGAACAGAGGAATTCAGTGTGTGCCAGCAGGTATGGTTTGGTTGTTTTGATGGATCTGGGATGAAAATTGTAATTTGATCGGTTATAGAACCTCTTCTGGTCTTTGTTACTTTAGCTGCTTTCCTTCTTGTAGTTGTTTAGGTTGGATTAAATCTACCCAAGGGATTGAGCTGTGAATTTCGTCTATGGATTGTTACTGTAATGGAATAGGTTTTCCTTTAGGTTTTCTTTCAGTTGATCCTATGAGGTTATGTCAATGTGATGTCGTGAGGTGTATTAAGACACATCTCTATTGTGTTGGATTAGATGAGTTGGGTGTTATTTGTGGGTTGTCGTGAGCACTGTTGTGTGCCGTGAGGGTGTTTGGATGTGAATTTGGTTTCTAGATGGTTGTTTTGGTTTGGTCTGCATCTGCTGTGTGGTATGGTTAGTATTGAACTATTTTGAATTTGTTTTACTGATCTGATCAATATTGGTCTTTGATTTATTTTTTTGGATAAAAAAGGTGGAGTTAGTAGTGGCATATTATTGTATATATATTATGGATTTGATGTTCTGAGCTAAGATTATGAAATTATGGATTAGGTTACGATTTGGAGAACCTTGTGGAGCTAGATTGAGAGCCTTTGTAATTCTTGCCTTGATGGGATTGTTATGATGTTAAACCTAATTAAATCAATTAGCAGTTGATTGGGATAATAAAGGGTTAATCATTTAATTGGGATTAATTAAATGAAATAGGATAATTAGGACGATCCTAATTAATTGAGGTAACTCGTTTAGCTATAAATTATATATTATTGTAGCTAAACATTATGCCTTTGATACAGGGCATTGATTGGATTTATCATTGCTGATTATTGGACGGGAGATTCTTTTCTGATACGAGCATCTCTCTTGAGGCGGGTACCCTTTGACTTATCTTGTTGATATTGTCATATTGTTATGCATAGACTGTTATAGATAGCAGTAAGATTATATGCTATCCCTGTTGATTATGCCTGTCCTGGATACTTGTTAGTTATCCCTGAGTTATTATGCCTGTTCTGGATACTTGTTAGTTATCCCTGAGTTATTATGCCTGTCCTGGATACTTGATAGTTATCCCTGAGTTATTATGCCTGTTCTGGATACTTGATAGTTATCCCTGAGTTATTATGCCTGTCCTGGATACTTGTTAGTTATCCCTGAGTTATTATGTCTATTCTGGATACTTGTTAGTTATCCCTGAGTTATTATGCCTGTTCTGGATACTTGTTAGTTATCCCTGAGTTATTATGTCTGTTCTGGATACTTGTTAGTTATCCCTGAGTTATTATGCCTGTTCTGGATACTTGTTAGTTATCCCTGAGTTATTATGCCTGTTCTGGATACTTGTTAGTTATCCCTGAGTTATTATGCCTGTCCTGGATACTTGTTAGTTATCCCTGAGTTATTATGCCTGTCCTGGATACTTGTTAGTTATCCCTGAGTTATTACGCCTGTTCTGGATACTTGTTAGTTATCCCTGAGTTATTACGCCTGTTCTGGATACTTGTTAGTTATCCCTGAGTTATTATGCCTGTTCTGGATACTTGTTAGTTATCCCTGAGTTATTATGTCTGTCCTGGATACTTGTTAGTTATCCCTGAGTTATTATGCCTGTCCTGGATACTTGTTAGTTATCCCTGAGTTATTATGCCTGTCCTGGATACTTGTTAGTTATCCCTGAGTTATTATGCCTGTCCTGGATACTTGTTAGTTATCCCTGAGTTATTATGCCTGTCTTGGATACTTGTTAGTTATCCCTGAGTTATTATGCCTGTTCTGGATACTTGTTAGTTATCCCTGAGTTATTATGTCTGTCTTGGATACTTGTTAGTTAGCCCTGAGTTATTATACCTGTCCTGGATACTTGTTAGTTATCCCTGAGTTATTATGCTTGTTCTGGATATTTGTTGGTTATCCCTGAGTTATTATGCAGTTAGTTCTATACAGTCTCAAGTATTGTCATATCTATATGTATGCTTAGATATCGTGAGGTATCTCTTGCGTTTGACATTGAGAGATCTGTAGATTTCGGCCAGTATACCTTGTAGGTTACCTGTATTTCCTGTTATAGGATTTCAAACTGAGACTTAGTATACTGAGGACTTGGGGAGGGAGGTATGTGTATCTATCATACACCATCCTTGCATTGTTGCATGCCGGCGATCAGCGACTCCCTTGTGGTTGAGCCTAATCGTCTTCCGGCACATGATATGCACACATGGCCACTCATGGGTTAGTGGATACCGCTGGGTGTGTGCATTTGCTCTGTATTGCTCCGCTCGTCCGCTCAGGGGTAGTGGTTTCGGAGCGTGGTAGCAAGCAGAGATCCCTTCTCTACCCATAGACCAGAGAAGATGAGAGAGATATCTCCCCCATATATACATGGGGCGGAGCGATAGCTCCACCAGCATCCTGTCCTCTCGGTCACTCAGGAGCAGTGATGGCAGAGTGCGGACAGTGTCACAGCTCTATCCACTCAGCCGACACAGTATCACCTGTCTCGGTGGCTTGACTGGAGTTAGGGGGTGACCATGACATTGCACCATGTGCATATTTTGCATCGTGCATTGTTTGCTGCACTTGATTTTTGCACTTGATTGACATGCATATACTGGATACCTGTATACCTTGGTTTATATGTTATACTTGTTCCATAGGGATTTATTTCACCCTCTGCAGGATAGATGGATTTTGGTATGTATCTTTATTCAGTATCTTCAGTATACCCTTTCCTATTGTTCATATGGACTGTATCAGCGTAGACTCCTATTGTTATTATAACATGCTATGCATATCTACTGGGTATTCGCTGAGTTTATGGACTCACACCGTTGCCATATATTTTATTTCAGGTTGAGATACTTAGAGTCGCCAGAAGAGCCCAGCAGCCAGTCCCTACCCATCGCGACCGTAGGATATTGTTTTGCACTCTGTAGTGCCTTGTTTTATATCCCTTTTAGTGATTTGTATATATCATATGTGTCGTGTGCCTAAGGGGCTTTTGTGTTTGTTGTCTTGTTGTAAGTCGTACCGGTCCGCAGTCAGGTATGATTTACTTAGTTGTCTTGTGTTTTTATATTGTGTCTATCTATATTTTGAGGCCTGAGGCCAATTAAACTGCGTGGTCGTGTTCTGTGTATGTGTAAATTGTCCGCCGGACAGGGGAGGTGCTGTCCGATTTTATATTGGATCATCGACTACTGGGTCTCGGGGCGTGACAGGTGATATCTAATATATAGATGGTTGGACACCTAAAACATCATCTCCTACCTCTAACCTTTCTATTCATATGGAGTTTTCAGAAATCCAGATATGGTAGGTCCATCAGTGGGTTTTGGTCAAAACCCACTGATATTTCTAAACTACTCCTATTTGATTGGTGATATCTAATATATAGATGGTTGGACACCTAAAACATCATCTCCTATCTCTAACCACTCTATTCATATGGAGTTTTCAGAAATCCAGATATGGTAGGTCCATCAGTGGGTTTTGGTCAAACCCCACTGATATTTCAAAACTACTCCTATTAGATTGGTAATATCTAATATATAGATGTTTGGACACCTAAAACATCATCTCCTACCTCTACCCTCTCTATTCATATGGAGTTTTCAGAAATCCAGATATGGGAGGTCTATTAGTGAGTTTTGACCAACAATCACTGATATTTCTAAACTACTCCTATTTGATTGGTGATATCTAATATATAGATGTTTGGACACCTAAAACATCATCTCCTACCTCTACCCTCTCTATTCATATGGAGTTTTCAGAAATCCAGATATGGGAGGTCCATTAGTGAGTTTTGGTCATCTATATATTAGATATCACCAATCAAATAGGAGTAGTTTAGTAATATCAGTGAGTTTTGGTCCAAACTCACTGATGGACCTCACATATCTGGATTTCTGAAAACTCCATATGAATAGAGAGGGTAGAGGTAGGAGATGATGTTTTAGGTGTCCAAACGTCTATATATTAGATATCACCAATCAAATAGGAGTAGTTTAGAAATATCAGTGGGTTTTGACCAAAACCCACTGATGAACCTACCATATCTGGATTTCTGAAAACTCCATATGAATAGAGAGGGTAGAGGTAGGAGATAATGTTTTAGGTGTCCAAACGTCTATATATTAGATATCACCAATCAAATAGGAGTAGTTTAGAAATATCAGTGGGATTTGACCAAAACCCACTGATGGACCTACCATATCTGGATTTCTGAAAACTCCATATGAATAGAGAGGTTAGAGGTAGGAGATGATGTTTTAGGTGTCCAACCATCTATATATTAGATATCACCAATCAAATAGGAGTAGTTTAGAAATATCAGTGAGTTTTGACCAAAACCCACTGATAGACCTCCCATATCTGGATTTCTGAAAATTCCATATGAATAGAGAGGCTAGAGGTAGGAGATGATATTTTAGGTGTCCAAACATCTATATATTAGATATCACCAATGCAATAGGTGTCCAACCTATTCAGGCCCAATGACCCTAAAAGGCCTAATGTGTGATTTCTTCTCGGTTCTTCATTATTACATTTTAACACCTCGGAGAAGTCCAAATAAATAATGGATAACAAATTTGAACTCCTTGTAACCTCAGAAATCCACAGGAACTGAAATTTTTACAATCGGAGCTCTCTAGGTCAATCAGTGGGTTTTGACACATTAGGCCTTTTAAGGTCATTGGTTCCTGAACCATTTCAGGCCCACGTTGGGCCTGAAATGTTTCCATTTCAGGCCCAACATGCCCATTTTAGGCCCAACGTGCCCAATATTAAAGGTGTTTTCTCGGTTATTCATTATTACATTTTAACACCTTGGAGAAGTCCAAATAAATAATGGATAGCAAATTTGAACTCCTTGTAACCTCAGAAATCCACAGGAGCTGAAATTTTTACAATCGGAGCTCTCTAGGTCAATCAGTGGGTTTTGACATATTAGCCCTTTTAGGATCATTAGGCCTGAAATGGAACCATTTCAGGCCCACGTTGGACCTGAAATGGTTCCATTTCAGGCCCAACGTGCTCATTTCAGGCCCAACATGCCCAATATTAAAGGTGTTTTCTCGGTTCTTCATTATTACATTTTAACACCTCGGAGAAGTCCAAATAATCAATCGATAGAAAATTTGAACTTCTTGTAACCTCAGAAATCCACAGGAACTGAAATTTTTACAATCGGAGCTCTCTAGGTCAATCAGTGGGTTTTGACACATTAGCCCTTTTAGGATCATTAGGCCTGAAATGTTTCCATTTCAGGCCCAATGACCCTAAAAGGCCACTGATTGACCTATAGAGCTCCGATTGTAAAAATTTCTGAGGTTACAAGGAGTTCAAATTTGCTATCCATTGTTTATTTGGACTTCTCCGAGGTGTTAAAATGTAATAACAAAGAATCGAGAAAAGACCCTTAATATTGGGCACGTTGGGCCTGAAATGGAAACATTTCAGCCCCACGTTGGGCCTGAAATGGAACAATTTCAGGCCCAACGTGGGTGGCTGAAATGTTCTTTTAGTTTTAATTTAATAAAAATATTTTAATTAATTTCAATATTTTTTTGTTTTGAGAAAGGTTCCATAATATAAAAATCAAAATATAAAGTAACATCTCTTTATGGTCCGTCTCGAAATTCGTTACTGACAAAGAGAAAGAGAAAGAGAATGAGAATGAGAAAGAGAAATGCATGCAGTACTTGACGGTAGGGGTATAAGAGGAAGTTTACTAAAATATGTGCGCCCTTTGGAAACATTGAAACCATGGTACGTCTTTTGGTAAATACCAATTCTTAGGTACACCCTTTGGTAAATTGCCGAAGGTTAAGTATTTTTCAAAAAATTCCTTGAACATTAAGTTCGGGAGACAGATCAGATTAAGGGGAGAATTTTTTTTTACTTATTAAACATGTTCCTTGTGTCTTTGTTTTTTAACATGTTATGTATGTCTATCGTTGCTTAACTTGGAATTAGTTTGATCCAAATCAAATATTTCAAGTTGATCTAAATTAAATATTTTTTTGCGTAGGAACGTAAAAATTTGAACCAATGAATGTTGGATAATATATGCTCTAGACATATGACAGAAGGTAGATTGAAATTTACCAAACTATTGTTGGATCTGGGATGGCTAGAGTGAGGGGGTGTGAATAGCTAGCCACCACAAACCTTTGCTTCTTTTCTTTCTGCACTTAGGTTAGCAGCGGAAATACAAAACAGAAAGAAAATACAAGGAAAATAGAACATACACTAACACAGGAGATTTACAAGGTTCGGGGATAACTTGCCCCTACTCCTTGGCGTGCCCGTGAGGTGGGCGATCCTTGATCATCGGCAGATCAAGCCCCGGAATGAATCCGGATAATATCTTCTTCTTCTCGGTGGAGTAACCTCTCCACAACTGTCTCAGACGAATAACAAGTTAAGCTCAGAGACTCGAAAAGAAACTTACAGAACAGATGTAACCTTAAGCACAAGCACAGAAAGATCAACAACCAAGAAGAAATACAGAGAACACAACTTCACAGCAACAACCCTTTGCTCTGTTCACAATGGTCTGTTGTGTCACATTCTCTGCTTCACCAACCTCTTCTTCTTAATCTTCCTTCTGCACATCAACAGACTTCGTTACCCACTGACCCACGGCGTTGTCACCCACTGACCCACTGACCTCCTCTGAGCTCTCAGTTCACTGAAGTCCTCTTCAGCTGAAGCCTCAGGTCAGTCGCCATATGGCAGAAGCCGTTGAAACCTGTAAACATATACCAAACAAAAGAACACCAGAGAAAGTCACCCTTTGGCCCTTCTCCTTGCTCCTCCATTTGACTCTGTATCCTCTGCACACTCAAAGGTTTATTAGCGAAGCAAATCAAAGCAAATCAGAATCGAATCAGAAGCAAATCAGGAATCTGACAACTGTTTGAATTAAAGTTCTGAGGCGCTGATCAATCACCCTGACCGATCAAACACCCTCCTGACCAATCAAACTCTATTCTGATCGATCCAGTGAAGTTCTGATCGTTCTCACTGATCGATCAGAAACCAGGGATCGGTCACCAAACCGATCACTTAAAACCCGTTGGAATGATCACATCACCTGATCGGTCACACTACCGATCAGCCAAGGATCAGGAAGGGTTGATCGGTCCAGCTGACCGATCAGCCAGGGACTGATCGGTCAGCCTGACCTATCAGCAAGGTGGCTGATCGGTCCAGCTGACCGATCAACCCTATGTCGAACCGATCAGGCTACCTCCTGATCGGTCCAGAGCCTATCTGATCGGTCCCACTGACCGATCAAAAATTCCTCTGATCATTCTGATCGTTTTCTGATCGATCACCAGACCATTCAGAAGGCCTTCTGATTCCTCAGAAGCTCTCTGGATCGGCTCTGGATCGGTCAATCGACTGATCAGTCATAGAGAGAGTTTGTGCCAACTCCCTGATCGGACTTCAGACCGATCCATAATCAAGAGAGTTCGTGCCAACTCCCTGATCGGACTTCAGACCGATCCAGCTCTGATCATTTCGACCCTGAGTCCAGAGAATAGGCTCCCTTGCCTTCTCTGACTCGTACACTTAATGCTCAGTCCCCCAAATCAAGAATTCATGCCCAGCTTCACTCACTGGGGCTTAGTCCAACTTAGCTTCACTCACTAGAACCCAGCTTTACTCACCAGGATTTACTTCACCTAGCTTTACTCACTAGGATTTCCTTCACCTAGATTCCCTTGCTAGGACCCAGCTTCACTCACCAGGATTTTCTTCACTTAGCTTCACTCACTAGGATTTCCTTCACCTAGCTTCCCTTGCTAGGACCCGGCTTCACTCACTAGGATTTTCTTCACCTAGCTTCACTCACTAGGACCCGGCTTCACTCACCATGATTTCCTTCACCTAGCTTCACTCACTAGGATTTCTTTCACCTAGCTTCCCTTGCTAGAACATGGCTTCACTCACCAGGATTTCCTTCACCTAGCTTCACTCACTAGGATTTTGTGCCCAGTCCCCGACCAGGACTTAATCCAAACTTAACTATCTGATCTCACTCAACCAAACTTAAATCGGTGTCAACACCAAAACAACAATCAGGTCAGACTGCATCAACAACTATGATTTGAACTAATGGATGTTGGATAACCATCGGGAAGTCTAGATGGGTCGAGAGGCCTTGACATCTAATAGGTTGATGGGTCTGGAGGATCGGACGTCGAGAGGAAGTCTTGGGAGTTGGAGGATTAGATGTCAAGCAGGAGGCCTAAATAGGTATGGAGGATTGAATGTTTGGCAAGTTAGGTAACTTCTCTTAAAAGGAATAGGTGACGACACGTTTCCTTGAAGAGAACAATAGGCTTCGGTTCAACCTAAGTTTCACGAGAAATCCAAAAGTCAAGACCGAATAGTCCCGAGGCTATCAAATTATTGAATATTATCTTTATTATGGCTATTATACTAACTCTGTGATACAATAAACTAAAATTGGAAGTTGGTTGGAAAAAGAGTTTCCAAGTGCTCGGAGTGAACCCAGGCGATCGGAAGTCTAGGAGCCCCGAGTAGGTCCAAACGCTTGGATATTTCTGAATCCAACCATGTGCGTAGCTAAGTTGACATGCTCTAGTAATTGGTTGACACACATTAACTTTCAGCCACCCGAAAGGGATCCAAGCACCCAAGAAGGGTTAAAGCCACTCGGATAAAGTGTCACCCAAGTGTAGCCACATAAGCAATCCACATAAGTAATTTCCAGCCACCACCAGTTGACTGCCCCATTAGCAGTCGACTGATCTTTCTGTGGCATTTACCAGTCGACTGCCCAGACACCAGTCGACTGGTCTACTTCCACACCTAAGGTTTTTCCTTCCCGAGTACATTTTTCTCAGCACTCGAACCCTAGGATTTTCCGAGTACATTTCCCTCAGCGCTCGAACTCTCACGACTTAGCTGACTCTTCACCAGCAGCCTCGATCAGTTGCCTTCGCACCTTCATCGTCTTCAGCTCCCGTCCCTCAGATGCGCACACAAGCCCTCGGCTTGCCTCCATGTCATCCTTCACGCATGCCTCGAAGTCCGCGTCCCTCGGCTCATCGCTCCTGCTCCAGCAGCCTCGATCTGTTGCCTTCAAGCCCTCTTCAACTTTGGCCCTCGTCCCACATATGCGCACACAAGCCCTCGGTTTGCCTCCATACCATCCTTCACGTACGCCTAGAAGTCCGCCTCCCTCGGCTCATCGTCCCTACTATATCCATGGTCCCTCGGATGCGCACGCAAGCCCACGCCTTGTCTCCATGTCATCCTTCACCATACTCGAAGCCGTCCAGCTAAGTCCATGTGTATCCTGCAAACCTGCACACTCAAATACATATATCAAAACACAAGGGTGAATCTAACTTAAACTCTTTGCCCAAACATCAAAACACATGGTCACTCCGGACCATAGATTGCCCCAACAAGACTGTACTTTCTGATTCAGACTATACTGAGATGACTCCACCTACAATTGTAGTCCCTATCAACTTGTAGATGTTCCCTGCTACCTTTTGTCTTTTTATTAGTGCCAAAGCTCCCTTATTGACCTTCATTGCCCCGCTAATTGATTTATAATTGCAACCTATACCATCCAGTGTGTATAGTGAAATTAAATTCTTCCTTAGATTTGGTATGTATCTGACATCATATAAAGTTTTGATCACAGTATCAATCATCTTGATTCTAATGTTCCCTATGCCGATGACTTTGCATGATGCATAGTTTCCTATCAACACTGAATCAGAATCCATTGCTCTATAGGTGTCAAACCACTCCTTGTTTAGAGTTTTGTGATATGAATATGCAGAGTCTAAGATCCATGCATCCGACAGCTGCTCCGAACTCGACATAACTGATAGCATATCTCTATCATCACTCTCTGAATTTTCTTCAACTATGTTTGCAGACTTTGTCAAACTATCTTTGCTCTCTGCAACATTTTTCTTTATCTCTGGGCAATCTCTCCTTATATGATCTTTTCCTCTACACTTGTAGCATGTGATTACCTTCTTCCTTCTCGACTTAGAACGAGTCTTATTTTCGTTGCTTGATTCATACCAAGTTTTGCTCCTACCACGCTCTTGATTACTAATCGCCACAAGTCCTCCTCCTTGAGAAACTTCGTCACTTGCTTTCTTCCTCTGATGAAAGCCCAACAAAGCACCTGTGACCTCCCCCAATTTGATAGGTTCCTTTCCCCATATCAGAGTAGTAACTAAATTCTCGTACGTAGGAGAAGAAGCTAGAGAATTTAGCAACATTAGTATCTTGTCTTCGTTCTTGATCTTCACATCAACCCGCTTCAGATCGCTCATAATTTGATTGAATATGTTGATGTGCTGACTCAGATCGTTTCCCTCTGTCATCTTCAACCCAAATAATTTTTACTTAAGATACAATTTGTTTGTCAATGACTTTGAAAAGTATCAGCTTTTGCCAAACTGCCACTGGTGACTCTTCATCCATGACATGATATATCACATCATCCGTAAGACAAAGTCTGATTGTTGCAACTGCCTTCGCCTGAATTACTTCCCAATCTGATCTCTCCATGCTTTTCGATTTTCTTTATCCTAACGTCTTCACCATGCCTGGTTGCACCAACAAGTCGTTGACCCTCCTCTGCCATAATTTGAAGTTCTTAATTCCGTCAAACTTTACCATATCAAACTTCATAGAAGACGTCCTCGACATATTAAAAAATTCGCTAGACCTTGCTTTGATACCAATTGTTGCGCAAAACGGGGGCAATAACCTCTCAACCTCTAATGTGCCACGGATGAATATGAAGAGAGAAAGAGATCGCGTGGAGCAATGAGGCAAAGACACACAATAGAGAAAAAAATACGAGGAAGAAGTAAAAGGAGAAGAAGAGTTACCGTAGTTTGGCGGCATGTCTACTCCACAAAAAAAAGCTGAAGCTTTGTTAGAATTTTCTCTACACAAGAGGATACAACTTATTCTCTTGACACTAATGATGATGATACAAGGACTTACAATGATCTCTATAAATAATGTTTAAACTCAAACCCAGTAAAATCATAACAGAATTTTGTTAGAAATTTTTTTAACAAAATTCTATTAAGATTTTTCCTAACAGAATTTTATTAAGGTTTTTATGATAAAATTCTATTAGGAAAAATCTTAATAGATTTATCTTACATGACATCTATTATTCAGATATGAGTCATCCGTCAACAAGAATATAATTTGTATGGAACAGTTTACAGTCTTTATAAAAATTATCGAGGTGGAGCGCAATTTAGTGTTGAATATTGATGATCATTTCCAGAGCGTAGCTAAGTGGGGCTTTAGCTAGTACGTATTTTACAGAATTTTTTTCTCCAAATAGACCATAGAAATGCTAAGCTTCTAGGTTGCCCACCATGAGTAGGTCGTCTACCGTGAATACTTCTCGATTTACTTAGTAATCGACGTGAAACTTTTATCTGGTCGAGTCGGTCGTCTCATGTTGATTTTTTTCCCCTCCTTTAATCTCTCTCAAAATTTTTCATTGCACGTATCATTGTCGCCCCAAGCTATTGCTACGAGCGTTGCCGTCGCTGCCAGTATTTTGCCGATGCTTCATAATAAAATCGCACCTCCTGATGACTACGCTGTTAGTCATTTCAATAATACAATTTACAAATGTAGAAAATTTAAATGGACAAAATTTAAAATGATGTCTTTTATTATGTTGTTCATCGGAATTTTTATTATTAATTTATGTTTTTATGAGTATTTAAGTTTACATGTGAAGTTTTAGAGTAATGATATAGGGAGCGAAAAATCTCAGCGAAGCCGCAGCGAATGACGTGGAGATGAGGACGTGGCGCTCCAACTTGTCAGCGAAAAGAAAAAAAAATCGAGCGGAGAGAGATTTTTTCGTGAACAAAAAATGAGCGGGATTTCTCTTTCTTCTCCGCCGACTCGCCCGACTCCCCTTTACCTTTTCGCTGCTGCGTTTCTCCACCAAACCAACTGCGGAAGATCCGACGCCGCGATCCCCTCCGCCTCCACGACAACGACGGGCGATCCCCTCCGCCGCGATCCAGCTGCGTTTCTCCTCGACGTCGGAGAGGTGAAGAAGACCCGAAGGGCCAGACCAAAGGCGGCGCGTGACCATGTGAAGGCCGTCGACGGCCTTTACTTTGAAGCCGGCTTCAAAGTTTTTCCCCAAACAAGCTGCGGAAGATCCAGCGCCATTCTTCCTCTCTGTTCGTGCAGCGTCTTCAGCGCCGTTCTTGACGGATCGAAACCCCGTTTCGCCAATCTTGACCGCCTGTCTTTGGGAGAAAGGAAGCAGCTTGTTCAAGGTCATTCTCATTTTCATCTTCATCTTCATTTTCATCTTCATCTTCATCTTATTTGGGACAGTTTTCTTTTCTTAGATCAAGTTAGATTTAGATCCTAGGATCTGTAATTATGCCAGCAAGTTAGATTTAGATTTCATCTTCATCTTATTTGGGACAGATTTCTTCTTCTGTAATCAACTGTAATTATGCCAGCAAGATCATCGAAACCATTCTAGGATCTGTATCAATTTCGTCATATGATAGACCTAGAAAAGATCTAGAATTTGCGAAGGTACATAACTTTGACATTGGCACAATTGGTCAATGAGTTGTCTACAAAAAGGAATTTCTTTTAAAATCATTATCAGTTGTAAACAACTCTGCTGATTCATGATCCAGAAGCATATGAATATGACCTTGATTTTGTCTGGCTTTGAAGAGATATTGATACTTTGAGATACTAAAGGCATTTGAACATGATAATAATTGAAAGAATGCTGATATCCTGTTGTCTTTCTCTTTATTTTATAGTCCATGTGTGTGTTGGTGTGGTAAGTAATAAATATCCTTGTAAGGTCCTTGTATACCTATTCTCTATTTGAAACACACATTAACTGCATTAAACAACTCTGCTTCTATGACATTAAATGATGATACCATTGATTCTGTGAAGAGGGAGATGATATAAACTTCTTTTCTTTTAAAGTCCTTGTTATTTTTCTAATTTTATTAGTTCCTTATCATGTTCATGAATGCTTAGACAATGCAAGCACACTATTGAATAATTTGTTTTCTTCTAGTTCTCTGAATTTGCTTCCATTGTCATGCTATGGTAAATTATTTATATGTATCCGAACTATATTTTTTTTCTGAATTCTTTTATTGTACCCGCATATTTTTAGGTAACAGTGGAAGAGACTTCAGTCATACAAGTAGTGGAAGAGACTTCAGTCATACAAGTTGCAGGTTTTTTTTTTTTGGTGTGAATATATAAGTTCCATCAAACATATTCGTATATGTTTAAAATGAAACCCCATAATTTTTCTTATACAATAATCTAATCCTGAAGTAACCCTGATTGCTATTTCTGATCATAAGAAAAACAAACTAACTTGATCTAGCAAAATATTCAAGTAACCCTGAGCTGGACCTCATGTTAGAAAAAAGAAAAGCCATTGCATATCAAGCTTAGAGTACAAAATATTCAGTGACCTTGTAGTATGTTTGTTTGATATGTTTCTGAGAGGGTTTTAAAATATAAAACATATGTTGCTGGGATTGCAAGAATATTCTTTGTACATGTTATTCGAATTGATTTAGTATGCAATCTCTTACTGTTGTAATTTGTTCAATCTCTAAATGTTATAATTTATTTATTTTTAAACTAAGTATTGAAAATGTTATTATTAGGTTGCTACATCATGACATCATCAAGTAACAGCAACATCGACAATACGAAATTTGAAACTATAACATGCAGGGATTGCGGACGAAGAGCTTTGGTGTTAGTTTCTGGATCGACCAAGAACCCAGGAAGACTCTATTATGGTTGTAGGCATCATGGTTGGTTAAAGTGGGTCATGAACGATACTGTGTTGGATGAAGACAACAGTAATATATGTTTTAGGAGGCGGTCGAAGATAGAGTCAAAGTTAGGAAGTGAACAAATTATTTCTGATGGACATAATCTAGGAAATTGGAATGTACCGATGTTGGTTTGGATATTAGTGATTGTGAACTTGTTTCTTTTGGCTGTTTACCAGATTAGTTTGTTATTTCATCTGGCTAATTAGTATTGAGTAATGTTGGTGTTGTAATATGATGAGACAAATGTTTGTAATTTTGAAAGGAAAATTAGTATTTCATCTTGTTAATTAGTATTGAGTAATGTTGGTGTTGTAATATGATGAGACAAATATTTGATTGGAGATGATTTTTCCTGTTGCTGTTGGTACATGTGTACTAAGAAAATTACATTGTGTTTTGAATTTTCTTTTTTTTAATTGCTGGGGTCCACTGATGCCACTGAGCTCAATCTAGTGTTCTTTTTTTTACGTAAATTATCTTAATTTTATTGTATACTCATGGTTTTCTTTTCCAGAATTGCATTGCAGTGCCAGTCCATGGTTTTCTTTTCCAGAATTGCATTGCAGTGCCACTGACCAATTCAAGGTTATTCATATAATGACATAATTTATAGTTTATATTAAACCACCTAGTAGTCATCTCTGCACTAATTGATAACAGTGATTGTATGAAATTTCTACATACCATATATTACTATAACATTTAAATGTTGTTGCAGGATAGATCAGATTTATCTGGATCGTTTGGCTTGTCACCGAGAAAAGTTTGCACCTCACGTCACAATCAATTAGCATGACAAGGTCCATTGTATCTACATATTCAACTGCTTGGCAAACAAGATGGGATGTCACGCCAAGATCTGCTGGTTGAAAATGACAATTGACTTTGTGAACATCCATTTCATGCGACTCACTCCTTTTGCAAGCATGTAGGCACATAGACGGTTGATACACGTTTTTAGCATTCAATGCACGCATTGCACAACTTCACTAAGCTCTGCATTGTTAGAGAGGAATAAGTAGAAACGAAAAAGGAACCCACTCTTTGGTTTGAATCCATCTCTAGCATTGCTATTACTAAGTGATAATTGTGAAGTTTTATTATAAGCACAATGAAAGCCTTAGGCAAAGTCTTTGAAGAGGTAGTCGAACTAAGTTCCATCGAGTCCATTTGTAAATTTTTGATCTACATTCATTGTCCACCAATAGTCAAAGATAGATTATATATGTTTGGTTGGCATTAGAGTGGATAACTCATAAAGATGATCTATCTTCAATTACTAATTTACAAGAGACGAAGAGACACTGAAGAAACATTACAAGAGAAAATAGTTGTTGAAAGACTCGAACTTGCGTTCCAAAAAAGTTTTTGCAGCTTGTCAGCGGGAACCAATTGTGAATGCCTGGTACTCGAAGTTGTTTCCACTGGGGCAGTTGTAGTAGAGGTGAGCTCCAGTTTCATCTAATCCAGCAACAAGCTCACGTTTTAATCTGCAAGCACAAACAAGCAAGTTTTAATCTGCAGTTTCATAAAACAACTAGTATCAGTTGACAGTACAAACAAGTTTTCCATCTAAACTGATCTATAAGCTCAAGTTTTAATCTGCAAGTACAAACAAGCAAGTTTTAATCTGCAGTTTCATAAAACAACTAGTATCAGTTGACAATTTATGTTTCTTAATAAATATTTGTTTCCTTTTAAGAAGGATTCATTTGCAAACTCCCATCTATCTGTGTCAATCATGTGGAAACCCTGAAGAAAAACATTAAACAAAAAAAGCTACAGCATTTTGGTTGCGTTCTGGAGTAAATAATAAATTGGAAATAAAAGAATGAATTAACATCAGGTTCATGATACAAGCATTAACCCTCTTCGATTCAAGGAATTAGTCCTTCACAAAACAAAGCAGCCAAGTTGAGATGCAGAACTGTGAGATGTGTGCGTACAACAAATGCACACCTTAATCACATAAGAGAACCAAACTTTTTGAGGAAACAACCAGGCCAGAAATTAGTCTTCCCTAGAGTGCCATAGCCTAAGTAATTCAAACTCTTTCAATTACTCATCAAAATTAGGTTTTCCAATCCATTTCAAGCAAACAAAAAGTATCGGATTTTGATAGTAGAAGAGCATTTTCAGGTTAGTGAAACCAATGCTGTCAGGTTAGCCAAGATTTCAAGGTGGGGTATCTGAGTAATAGAAACAACATGCTTTGACCATTTAGCAAATAATTCCCTGTACAACTTCCAGAAGTATTAAATTCTTAATTCTAATCCATTAGAATCAAGTACTTCATACCAGAATCGTTATAGTTGTATTAGTTAATTTAAGAGATCTCCTCTTACTATTTGGCTGTGATGAAAATGACACCTTTACAAAGATCTGCATGCATACAACATTGATTAATAAATAAATAAAAATCATGAATTCATATACCTGTCATGTTCAGGTTACTGTCAAGGAATTCTTCGATGAGGTTGAACATAAAATAACTAAAAAAAACTTCAAGGATTAGCAGAGTCACAGACTATTGATAGTGCACTTAAGGATCAAGTAAAGAGAGGATGCCCTTGGTTACAAAATACTAGCGCCGTTCCGGCACTTACCAAAAAGTTGTGCACTAATGTGAAGGCGGTGCGTGATCATGCAGTGCTACAAGCCTCTTCTCAGTACATACCTGTAATAAAGAAACCAATAAATAGTTAATAGAAATCTTTAGCTACAGTATAATAAGTTAATTACTATCAAACCTTCTTTCGGTCCTTTGCATTTGATTTCTTTATAATTTGTTCTATCTTAGATTGTTTTCTCTTTGTGGGTGGACGACCTCGAGATTGTACTTTTAATGGAGAGTGTATCCTCTTTGCACCAGATTTAGATACTTCCTTCAGTTGTTCCCCATCTTTAGTTAATGATGATAAACTGCAATCTTTTTCAGCCGATGAATGATCAAGATCAATTAGTTTTTCCTTTGTATCTTTCAAAATTTCTACCAAAAAAGAACAACTGTCTTCATTTTTTGCCCCAAGTTGTTGAACCTCTTGTATCAATGGTGTGAGAAAATTATATCGATGCCTTTCTCCATCACAAACATAATCATCATAGATATTAGTGATACTTTGATATCCACGCTTAATATCTTTGCGCCATCGATTCATAATATAATTCATAGGAATCTCAATCACCTTCTTGTTTATCAACATAGAGATCACATGCCTACATAAAATTCCCTGAAACTCAAATAGACGGCATATGCACTTCACTTGGCAATCTAACTCAATGTATACCTTAAAGGAAACTTCACGTAGAGGCTCTCCATTTTTACCCAACATAGTTTCAACCACTTCAAATATTAAAGTTGTCCCCTCTTGCTTCACCAATGAAGTATTGCAAAACATCAACCCTCTTATTTCATCTTGGAACAACTTAAATATGTTGTTAGTGTAGACACTTTGAAATTGTCTTTCAACAGGATAACCAGTTATTACGGGTATGATGGAATTAAAAGAATCAAAATCTAAACTTTTTTCTTTCTCAATCTTCTTCTTCAAAGCATTATCATACTGCTCAACAAATTGCTTCAAGGATGTTTTCGAATGGATGTAATCCATCAAAAAAAGCATTCATACTTTCACTTCTTTGAGATGTAGACATACCTGCCCAAAAGTTATCTTTAACATATACAGGTATCCATATTTTCCGTTCTTCATACAATGATTTCAACCAATCATTATTCTCCAAATTAAACTCCAAAATCATTTTCTTCCAATTCTCATCACATTCATCAACTGTAAGCGAGTTATAAACAATGTTCTTCAATTGTTTCTTTATCATTTTATACTGAGCATTACCACCTAATTTTGCTGGAACTTTTTTCATGATATGCCAAAGATATAAGCGATGATGAGAATTTGGAAATACCTCTGCAATTGCAATTGCCATGGCTCGACATTGGTCTGTGATTATAGCCTTTGGAGCACGACCGAGCATACATGTCAACCAAGATTTGAACAACCATATGAATGTTTCCGAATCTTCGCTTGACAATAATCCACATCCAAGTAAAATAGATTGGCCATGATGATTGACTCCAACAAATGGAGCAAATGCATGTCATAACTATTAGTCAAATAAGTTGTATATCAAAAGTAACGACATCAGAAAAGTAATCATATGAAGCCCGACATCTTGCATCTGCCCAAAATACATTTCTTATTCGAGATTCTCCATCTAAATCAAGCACATAAAAAAAATTTGAGTTCCGACTTTGCATGCGGCAAAAGTAATTACTTAAGGCTTCAGCATCTCCATCCCCTAACCTCAACCTTCTAGCTTCTGAAATATAATTTCTACACTTTCTCTCATCAAATGATAAATTCTCATAGCCTCCAGCCTCCACTACAAATGATT